>JAYMGJ010000087.1:0-196398 GCA_037178675.1 Scleroderma bovista | reverse complement strand
AGCCGGTCAAGCGATGGGAAAAAATATGAAAGACTGCGTGGAGTGCGTCAATAATGAAGTCGGCGATGGCGTCATAAAAGGTGGACGTGCTTTTCGGGCAAGGCAACTTCGTTCCCTCTTTGGTATGCCTTTTGGACACCCTTGTCCTCCCATAGGTACCTGAGGGGCTCATAGTACGTGTTTGGGAATGGTTCATGATCGCGGAGGTCGCGAGCATTGCGGACGATGTCCATATATGGCAGGCATTCTTCTGCGACTTCGAGGCCCATATCCTCCATGGCATCAAACAAGTAGGTCATCCCTGTGATGAGGTTGTTGAATACCAGTTGGCGATAGCACTCGATCTCTTCCGGTGAGAATGGAATTTTGTGTATCAGTCGCATTTGCTGGTACGGTGGCAGTACGTGAGACAGATGGGGGATGAACAAGCGCGAGCGCATACCTTGAGGACGGTGGACTTGCCCGAGTCGCCTGATCCGAGTAAAAGGACCTGAAAGGCTATTAACGGCGAGTTTGATAGCGGACTGTGGAGTTAGATTACCTTGACCTGGGTGGCCATCTTCGCCTTGGCCTAGGAGCGATTGAGTGGCTCGAGTGAGTGTGGACGGTGGAGACGGGCTCACCTCCTTCAGCTGCTTTTCGACCTGCTGGTGCCGTAGTCTGTCGTCGTCGGAGACGTCCGCCATTCCCCCTGTCGATAAACAGGCACCCATTATGGTCAAGAGTAATTGTACAGCAAATGAACAGTTGAGAGAGGGTACTCCCAGTAGAAGTAAAGAACACAGATGGAAGTAAAAACAAAGAATATACAAAAAGAGAACCGCGGTGGAAATGGCGAGGGAATCCCGACCACGCAGGACTGTAAGTGGGAGGGACAAGCAGACGCCCAAGCTGGGGTCGAAAAAGTTACGTAAACCGGTAACACTGTGTCAGACATGATTGCATCAGCAACGGGTAAATGGGCCCATCCCAATCCATCACTGCACGCCACCGAGGCCATCGTCGGTGCACTCGGTCGTCGTTCCACGGCCTCCGTTCTTTTCCCCAGTGGTGTGCTCTTGCACCCGGTGAGTCGAAGTGGGTCACCCCCCCCCCTCCTTGTCAGAATATGCCACACTAAAACTGTTCACGGGGCTGATAAATGTGTCAGAAAAGTGTTCGTCTCATGACATACTCTATCAACACGTCACGGTGCCGACAATGCCCTGCTACTGCGCGGGGCGTAAGGGGGCCGTCGGCCGCGCCCCTGCACCGAGATGCGTTGACATATCAACAACGTCCTCAATGGCGTGCCATTCTGTTCCTTCTACGTGTAACGTTGAGTCGTGCTACAGGGACTCTAATTACTTGGCGTGTCATGGAACGGGTTTCGGCGCTGTCAGTCATCAATCGCTGGTCTTTGAATGCAGGCGACATTTGATATATGGAATGTATGAATTTTAGTTTGTGTCTCGTCGCGTGACTATGGACATGAAGCCATACTTTGGAAACTGAGCTTATGTCGTGAACCTGGCAGCCCCCAGTGGATGTACCCTCCTACTGAGCCACTTGCCCGATTTCGGACGGGAAACACCTACGAAACGTGCAGTGCCAGACGTTTCAAAAACACTCCTCACCAAAAAAATGATATCGTCGTGTCAAACAAAGTTCGTGATTAGGTTCGGACTTACCATGAGTTCAATTTGAGACTCGTGCACGTGGACTACGGTAAGTAGTACTACGCCTGACCGTATCGTAAAACAGATCACTGTGTTTCGGTTTCATGTTGCCGTAGTTTGGGTTATATCTGGCCTCACTCCAGAGCGCTCCAGCCTGACGTCACCCAAAACAACAGATCTGTGCAGTTGTGGTGAAGATCAGATTCGTAGACCTTGATCGGAAAACCCCGATTTTAGCACAGCCACAACGTGCAAACACACAAACCTAATACTCGCAACTCTCCCAAGTTGCGAAGCAACGCAAATAATGACGAAGCATGGACGGAAGCGCCAAAAGATCTCCAAGGATGAAACTGCCCAACCACCACTCGGATCCAATGTGACCTCACTGCTCACGGACGACGCACGTAAGGATGATGAAGAGAGGCGTTTGGAAAGCATGCTATTCGGTGTTCCCTACGCACCGTCCACCTCGCACGCCAAAAAGAATGGAGACCAGACAGGGTTCGTAATTACCGATGAAGAAGATGGAGACGCAGATGAGGCTGCTGCAGGGACCACCATTAGGGAGCTGGAGCACATGCTGGACTCAGATGTATGTACCCTTTCAACGAAGCATATCCGCGTTGCCGTTTCAGATGGATTGAGACTCCTTCTCCAGCTGTTTTTCATTGATGACGGCGCGGCACCCTCCAGCAAGGATGCTGCTGCTGCTGCTGCTACTGTCTATGGCGAGACATCACATCGGAGTGATAGTGAAGACGAAGACGAAGACGACAGTGGAGAAGAAGTGGACGAAGCGGATCATTCACCACACGACGCAAGCGAAAGCGAAACCACTCCTGTTCTTATCACGGGCCAGACCACTTCCCCAGGCGATGCTCCACGCCGCCCGCGCAAAGCACCTGCGTGGACAGACCCTGACGACGCCAGCTTGCAGATATCCCTAACGGCCCACAACCGGCTTCGGAAACTGCGTGATGCACCCTCAGAGGATATGGTCACCGGTCCAGAGTACGAACGCAAATTACGCCGGCAGTTCGAACGCATCAATCCAACACCCGAGTGGGCAGAGAAAGCACGAAAAAAATCGCAGTCCTCTAAGCGGCGAAGATCGGGCTCCGATATCGACGGGGGCGTAGAGGACATCCTCCCCGACCTCCTAGCATCGACAGGAGGCATATCGGCAGAAAAAAAAACAAGCTTCTTGGCGCAAGGTGTGATCTCCATCTCGCGATTGCGCGATGCCAACCAGGCAGCTACCGCAGAAGGCGAAATCAAATCCGTCCAATTCCACCCTTCCCCACAAATCCCCGTCCTCCTAACTGCAAGCGCAGACAGGCGTTTGCGGCTATTCCATGTACGTTTTTTTTTCCCAATCTCCTCCCCCCCCCTTTTTTTTCAATCTCTGTTCCGCTCTTTGTGTCCTTCACCCACACCCACACACCCTCGTTTCTCACCTCCTATTCAAATCCCATCGCTTACAGGTTGATGGTCTCACGAACCCTCACGCACAAACTCTCCACATCCCCTCGCTTCCAGTCACTCATGCCGTATTTCACCCAAGCGGTTCTTCCATCCTCATGACAGGCCCACGCCCCTTCTACTACACCTACGACCTCCAGTCTGGAGCGTCCCACCGTTCACCGCGTGGCCTTTGGGGTACCACCTTTTCCTCAGCCAATCAAGATGCCAGCATGGAGATCTGTGCATTCAATCCAGGGGGTGACGTGCTTGCCGTGGCTGGCCGCAGGGGACACATTCATCTTGTCGATTGGCGCTCGGGTGCGGCGCAGGTCATAGCTGGGCTCAAGGCAAATGCTGCTGTAAAGTCGCTATGGTGGTCTGGCGCTCGGGACGGCGAGCTTCTAAGTCTGACGGAAGATTCCCAGGTGTATGTTTGGGACGTGCGACAGCGAAGGTGTGTGAAACGATGGCAGGACGAAGGTGGATTCGGCAGCCGGATAATGAGCGGGGACCAACGGGGAAATTACCTATCTATTGGGTGAGCTGCCATATCCATTGTTTCTAGGTGTTTATACTGAATGTTTAACCTTGCGGTCAGTTCGAATACGGGCCTTGTCAACGTTTACAATGCTGAAAAGGCACGAGATGACGTGAAACCCAAACCTCTGAAAACGATAGGTAACCTAACAACGAACATTTCATGTTTACGGTACAACCATGATGCTCAGTTGCTTGCGATGGCTAGCAACGTCAAAAAGGATCAGATGCGTTTGGTATGGCTTTAGCGTCTCTTGGATTCATTGAGGTTAATCACCGTGAATAGATCCACCTTCCATCACTCACGGCCTACGGCAACTGGCCAACAAGTAGCACACCTCTGGGCCGCGTCACATCCATGGACTTCTCCACTGGAAGCGAATATCTCGCAATAGGCAACAATAGGGGCCGTGTCCTGCTGTATCATCTTAGGGAATTCGAGCAACAATAATACCATCCTCGTGGGTTGTATTCACGGCATCAGATACTTCGAGAACAAGACAGGATGTGTGTGCGTGTATGCACAATAAATAGGGCAAAGTAAGCAACGTGTATGGCAACCCCCACCACATATCCAGAGGTTTCCAAGACCAGTATGTTAGGTTTAGCCTCTCTTATAGCGCGCCAGCAGGTCGGTGTAAGTCTCAGAAATCTGTTCCACCGAAATCCCGCGATAAGTGCGATCAGTAGTTACCCATTTTCACGTACCTTCTCTGCACGAGCTTTGCCATCTGGGACGAAACGGCAAATGACGGTGGCGCACTCGAACCAACGTTTGGCCTCGTCAACTACGGAAGCACTAGTGGCATGCAAGGATGTGGCAGTAAAGTCTAGGAAGAAACGTGGGTAACGGACTGCAAGCATTCCACGCCAGTGTTGTAAGCCGTGCTGAGGAGCCATAACCGTTCGTCTATCGGATAAAGCTTCGACGGGAAAAAATATCAGTACCCATATTCATTGCTAGTAGTACCCACAGGATTTCCGTTCTCAACTAGGTTACCGTGCTCCTCCAGCACGGCACTGGCCTGTTCGAAGTATTGGATTGCCTTGGATCGGTCAGGATCGGTCCCTTTCGACAGCAGGATGCTGCATATAGATCGCATCCACCGTGAAAATTTGTCCAGCGTCAACTGGCTATGTGCGAGACACGCGTGTAGAATTGCCTGTGAATGGTAGCAAATCAGATCTAAATCGCGGCGCTCGTCAACGGAGAGCATGCCTCCAGGGCTGAATATAGCACTGCTTGCAGTTCAGTGATTTCTTAGAAACCCGTGAAATTATGGGACCATGCCATTAACAGGACAGTTCTTGTTTTCCCACTACGTTATTCGGTATTGGTGAAATTGCCCGAGACTCCCAAGTGTGCACGTACCAAAATATCCCCGATTGCTTCAAAAGTGATTAGTGCTTGATCATCCGCCCGCGTAGCCTCCTATGTGACGGAAAAGATCGCGCCCGTTTCCTAGCGGAATGAACGTACCTCGATCGTCTCCAACACAGACGACCATTCACCCAGGGCCGATGCCGTCTCGACGTGGAAGACGCGTAGGAAGTGCAAGAATGTATGGATATGAGATCGATCGTCAGGTAACACCTTGTCCAGAAGGCCCGTGACCCTGGCTTTACAAGCCTGGATTTCGGTAGAGGAGTTGCGAAGAATCTCGTGCTACAGGGGCAGTCAGTGGGTGATATAGAATGCCTCAGAACCCACCTCTGCCCCCTTGCTCCCTGAGAGTTGTTCACGGGCCCAGATCACTAACGACATGTAATCTAGCATGATCGGATGTATCCAGATAACCCACTGACCTCGCCCCGATGTCGCAGCGAAGGAAGCATTGGCAATGTACAAGTATGTACTTGGCTCAACTTCCGTTAACGTCCTGGATATGTACAATTCGAGTAGCTACTTTCAGTTAGTAAGGGTCAAACGTGGGCAGCCAAACGCTGACCTGTCTTGCAATATCAAATGCATTCGAAACTTCTTCGCCATGATTGTCCCAATTCGAGCAACCCTCAATTGCGCAATTGTAAGCAGTGCGCCACAGCCACGATAAGTCGCGGATGACTAATGCAACGTTCTCGTAGGCAACAGTTTCAACAAGAGTCTTGGCTGAAAATGCGTTTTATGACAAGAAAGAAAGCTGCTAATATATGTCCACGAACCATTCTTGAAGTAGTTCAGTAACGTTTGAATAAGAGGTGGTCTGTCAGGGGTAAGTATGTGTGGAAGAGATGGAGCCCGGTACGCTTACCGATTTGCACCCGGTTGCCCGAGGAGTTTCAGAGTCAGCCGAATTATACAGCGTATCAGCGTCATGCCTTCTGTGAGATTTTCCACATTATCGCGGAAATTTAGCGTGTCCAATAACGCCATGAGCACTGATAAAAGCAAGCTTTTCATATCGGAATCATGCGCAAGCCTGCAGGCTAGTAAAAGCATTCTTCGATCGAAATCTGGCGCCTCGGCCATTTCCCTCACGGCTCTGGTTGCTGATCAACGCTATTGTCAACCCACGAGTCACACACTCATGAGGGAGCTGAGTCTTGCCTTCATCTTCTAAGCCTGAGAAATGTGACTATCTTTGAGTACGTCACGCACCAAAGTAGTCATCCTGCACAAACCTTGATGCACAGCGATCAGAAATATCACATACCGGGTCGCTGCACCCATTTTGGGGCACCGTTTGATGGCAAACGCCGCTTTGGCATACTCCTTTTGTTGAATGTAGCACAATGCGGCTTTTCGGAAACACTTCGAGCTACTGGAAGAGCCTAAACCTGCGAATACGGCATGTGTGCCACACATGAACCAATCGGCTGCCTCTGCCCAGCGTGAGGCATGATAGTGACGGTCGCCATACTGCCATATAAGCTTTGCGAAGACTCAGCATTGACGTGGGGGGAATAATGGCGTGACAACGTACCGTAAGACACGCATTCGCAGCCACCTTGGAAAGCTCAACATCTGACTTGGCAATTTCTGGTACGATGAACCAGAGTCATTGTGGATTATTCCGCGCATCACGAAACCTAACTTGCCCTGAAACGATTCCTCCAAGTTTTCCATCGCTTTGGTGTGGCTATCACCTTTGGAGCAGTGGAATATCATCGCTACTAATAATTTTTCGATGGAAGGAACATTTGCAGAACTGTTTAATGCCCTAAGGAGGCAACGGTGGATTGCGATGGATACGAGATTACTGCGGAGAACATCAGTTCCACCACTCAGGACACGGCGCAGCATCATATCCATGGAATGCTTACAAGTGGTGAGATAATGTACGAAGCTCTTGGAGTACGCTATTAATTAATGCTCTCAGTCAGCGAACGACAGTAAAG
Source organism: Scleroderma bovista (assembly GCA_037178675.1). NCBI lineage: Eukaryota > Fungi > Basidiomycota > Agaricomycetes > Boletales > Sclerodermataceae > Scleroderma > Scleroderma bovista. Next base: position 189,397 of record JAYMGJ010000087.1, on the reverse strand, counting down.
AAAGCCTATACCAACTCGGTCAAGTCACATTCAGAAAAGGTCATGTTGTCAATGATGGGCTCTAGGACTGATACGGGAGTAAGCGCATCCATACATAATCACAAAAAGGCGTTGCCAAGCCGTCTCACCTCGAAGAAGCTCAGTATCGGCAGCTTTTCGCCGCTTTACGACGGCCAGTTTCATCCAGCGGAGTTGCTGATACTCGGAACTTGTCTGGAAAATACATGTGACCTTTCTCCGAAGAGAACTCGGGATAGGAGTGGCTAGTCCCTTACGTGGTCAGTGGAGGCATCAATAGTGGAGATAACCTCATCCAGCGCAACTTCCGCTCGCGTTAGGTTTTCAGGATCTTGGGACGAAGCCAGGAAGTATCCCCGAGCTATCAGCATGCAGGGGGTGGCATTGTCCACGTTACCACGGGAGGATCTAATCGGCATGATGTGCTTACCCAGACTCCTGAGAATAGATCGCTAAAGTCGTTGCGCCCTCAATGGGTGGACAATGACCAACAGATACATGCCGGAATCACAAACCTTAAGCTCCGCTAACTCGGAGTTGGAAGTACATGCCAGTGGCTCGATGACCTGGAATGCCTTCTGCATCCATCTCAGGGCATCAGGGGCCCTGTTTCCCTCCGTAATCAATTTGCCTCCTTGATGGCACCTCAAAATGGATTTGCCGATATCCAGCAACTTGGATGCCAGCAATTCTCGCTGGTTAGGAAAAGACGTGAAGTAAGAAACTTTGAATCCGGACCTACGCAACTTACGTCACGGTTCGAAAGCAGTGCGAGATATCTATCCTGTTCTGCACAGAAGATACGCCACTTAGCTATACTCATTAATCTGCGCCCCAGGGTTCGAACCTGTGACCTTGTCTGCCATGAACGTCGCAAGGCCCTCGTTCTTTTCTCTCCAAGCCTGTGTGCCAACAAGTCGGTCTATGAATATCAACGCCATCACTCCATAGGAGCTTTGACATCTCACTGCTTCCATTCTACTTGAGAAATATAGCGTAGTAACCCGTGCCTTGGCGAGTTCGTGCGTACGGTCCGGATCGTCATGATTTCTCAGGGCCTCTTCGTACTATTTGGATAAAAAGGATAAGTCCGAAGAGCTTGAAGACAACGCCACTTCAAAGGAAAGATATTTGGGAATTACCTTTGCGGCACATATCAACACGCTAGCAGCCGATTCGTTATTTCCGAGTTCTACGCCCACCGTGAGATAAAAGGATGCTGTAGAGACAAAGTCATGGTGTCACTCCTATTCTAGAAACGTACCTGAGAGTGCAGAGCCCGTCTTGCTGGCTATCTGGAGCATATGCAGTAGGGCTGCAAAGCAATACACACGGGGATGAGGCGCAGCGATTAAACCTTGCTATGTATTGCAGGGACTGGCAAACCTTCGATACTCGGTTTAGCCTCCAAGCCCGCCTCCATCAGACGGAATCCTGCCAGTCGCACTTCCACCACCAGGGCCAGGGTGAGGAATGAGTTGCAGTAAAGGTTAAGGGGGAACGGTGTGCTGCATACATGCTGCGACGATAACTCGGCTGTCGCCATCTTGGCGGAACAAGCCTGAGGCGTTCCACAGGTTCACTCCTTATTGTCCATGCAGGATGTAAATGGTCACTTCATAGCTCCGTGCGCGCTGGACATGGGAAGCCGTAATGAAGGTTACAAACCTTGCTGATCGAGCGCATCTGTAAGATGGCCATCAATATTCCCCGACTTGAAACGTTGGTCCGAGAACGACTGTGCCAAAGACGCGATTTGATGAAGGACCTTCGCCACGGCACCCGCGTCAACGGAAGACGAAGTGGTATCTTTCAGCTTAGGTTTGATCTCGATTAATAATTCTGCGGACAAAGGGAGGATACGGTAAAGCTCTCTATTAGCGCACCGCGCTGGAGGCGACGGTTGAGTGAGAAAAGAACATGCCTTCAATCTGGGCGAATAATTTTTGCAAATTGGCCATATTTCGCTCTTTCTTTGGTGTAGTCATGATCCTAGTTCGGTCTGGCTGTCTTTAGCTGTGGTGGGGTGCGTCGAAAGATCCGTGGTCACTGTCAAGAACGACTTGGGAAGGCGTTTCGGAATTAGGACCTATCCAATTCAAATTAATTATCATGTTATTTATTATGTAATTGTACACCTTGCCCTTATTTTTTTTCTAACCCCCAAGCTCGACGAAATTCGATGGCGTCAAGCTCAGAGGTCCCAGCGGATCTCAAGGCCCTTGCTGCCAAGGTCAGAGCCCCTCCCCCACCCCAGTTCAATATCCGCATAACATTGTTTTTGGGGTCGCTCTCGGACCGTGTTTACACAGGAGGCACGCAGAGATGGCATGTTCGCTGGCCTGACCGCAGGGCTAACAGGAGGTACGTACAACATCCCCGTTTACCTAGCACGAGACAAGGAATGCCAATCTGAGCCCTTTGGAAACCCGCAATACAATCTCCCGTACCGCACTTGCACACCTCCGAACCCACCTGGCGACCACCACCCCCTCGCTTCCCTACACGTCAACTCAACTGCCAAAACTAATTTCCATATGCAGCATTGTTGGGCTCGAAGCTCATGCGGTTCAACAGGAACCAAACCATCTTATGCGGTGTCTGTGAGTGGCGATTTTACCTTGTACAATCTTTATCATCCCTTTTTCACGTTCCACGTCTTGTCACCCCTGCCCACGCATAATGTGCACCCGGATAACCATGCCAAATAAATGATGCCGACTCTGGTACCGACGACTCTGGATTCCCGCGCCGCCTCTCTTTAATTGGCATGCGCGAACATTCCACCACACGGTATTGCACAACGCCTCACTGAACGTAACCGAAACTATGTATCCGATGACGCAATCCACAACAATGCGACGTGTCGCAACCCCCCCCCCCCCTGGATGTCACCCCCCCTCATCCATTTTTATCCCTCCGCGATTCCCCGATCAATAGTGACGGGTGGCCTTTCCGGGTATTTCTTCATGCAGGCGTTCCTATCGTCTCACCTGGCCGTATTGAAAAAGAATCTCGACGCACAGCAACACCCACCTGGACCCTCGGAGGATACATGAATTAGAAACGAAGAGCTAATATAACGAGCGCTTCGATGTAAATGCTTATCCGGGCTTATTCGCATGATGCATCACGTTAGAAGAATATTCCATCTGCCATTCACCTGTTGTGGCGCCTGTTATACAAAACGCTGTCCGGATGTGATATGATCAATAATTGGATCCGAAGACAACCAAAGGACCGCATGTGAAGAGGAGGCCGTGGAGACCGGTCACGGAGCGGCGTAAGTATGTAGGACTACTGATATGAGTAATGTGTCCGTAGCACCATGCTTCACCATCCTGGTGAGCCACCGTCTCTGCCCTAGCTGATATAGAACACTCCACCGCAAACCGCCACAGACCGCTTGCCTCAGACGCCATCAGAAACGTTCGGATGCGTTTCACCGCAAATTTGAAGTTTCTGAGGGTTTATTTTGTTTTATTGAATTCGTTTTTCCAGTGTCAAGTCTTAGCCATGTTCCGTTGAAATTTCATGTAACCTTCTCTGTTGTAACTCTCACCCACCTTGTCTCCGGAATAGCTACCCACTTGTTACTACCAACAATGTCGTTACGATTTCATCATATTTCGGCGTTATGAAGCAGTTGATAAACATAGCTGAAGGTTCTCAATGACCCAACAACAAAACAGATCGGCCAGGACGTACTTGTCGGAGTACCCAAATGAGCGAACAAGAGAAGCCAATAAAGGAACGATCTAACAGAATGGAGTTGTAATAACAAAGAACCCGCTGTGAGTACCGCAATCAGCATCTCATATTAGCATCGTAACTCTATTCCACGGGGTAGTACAAAGGCACTCAGGCCCACGCCGTTAACAACTGTCACTGTAATATGATACCGTATCCCTGAAAAGCCTTTGAAATGCGAGGCCATGGACCATGCTCTTTACATGTTTTGAAATCCACAACGTTGTTGCCAGATCGGCAAATATCCAATGGACATTTTTGCCAAGGTGGCATCCAGCGGGATGGAATTCGTGATTTTGTGATCATATCTCTCCTTCCAAAGGAAGCCGGCCGGCGCATTTTTTGAAAGGGGGGGGAGTTTTTTTTTCCAATCCCCGCTGGCGTCCCTTGTCTTGCCATGGATCAAGCTAATACCCAACGCTACGGGATCCATATGTGATGCCAGACTGCGTTTCCTGGACCCATCATCCATCTTTGTGTGATTGATATGTATGGACACGATACACACAACCTCCGGGTACACAGGATGCAACTGACAGTTGGAGGCCGTCCCTCTGGTCTGCTACATAGGCCGCAGACACCGAATCCGAACGCCGATAGTGACACGGAAGTCAACTACCAATAACGGGTTCCTCGGGAGCTGGAGGATGAGATAGCCCGGCTGACCCCTGAAGGCCAATGGGTGGCCTCTAAACCCTAAGAGGAATCCACCAGCACTACGGTACCCACTGCGCCTCTTAATCTGATCTGCCCGTCTTTTATTACAAACAAGCTGCGTCCGAGAGTTATGATCCTGTGTGCACGGATGGACCCAGCCGAGTCTAGCTGCAATTGTAGATACACAAGGTAATCTGGCTTGGGGATTCATATTATATTGATCGGGTGGGTGTGCTTCGCCATCCTTCCCCTTCTGCAGGGCCACCGAAGGTCAACGGACTGGATCAAATCCGAGGATGCGCCGAGGCCCCTCAGCCCTTTCCGATGAATGGGCGGACATGGCACGGCGAGGGGGGGATAGTAAGGGTGTGCAAGGGGAAGAGATGGTTTCGGAATATGGATCACTTCGACCCCAAGACCCGGTTGAAATTCATGGATGGCGTTCCCCACTTGTGTAGATAAATAGCAGCCATTTATCTATTAGTAGTAGGACGCCATTGCGAGCCCACGCTGGATATACTTGGGGTTTCTTTTCTGATCCGAAAGCTAGCGTGGGTGAATTCAGTTCATTGCGGTAGCCAGTAAAAGCAACCCACGGCGCTCTCTCGAATGGGCTCGATGTCCCGCCGAGCCCGCCCGTCACGGTTCTCGAAATGATCTCATTTGATTCGAGTCCATTTTAGATTGAGACGGAAATAGTTCGATAGATATTCGGGGATGGGGGTACTCCTAGTTCGGCTGGTCCATCCACCATCATGCGCCGCATACGATTACTGCATCGTTATCCGTCGTCGGAACGCTGTGGAGTGGGGGAGTCTTTGCACTTTTCCTGCACCACGATGCACCAATCTAGAACGATCTGAGTCAAATAGCGCAGTCCATGGTCAGGTGTGCACCAATCGTGCCGTGTGATACCACATTGGCGTAGCCCACCCAGCCTGCTTCAAAGCTTAGTACGTCGCCGTGGTATTGGGTTCCACGTGAACAACCCGCCAGCGACGCAGTCAGTTGTCCTTGCAACGCCTGAAACACGCGATCGCATACTCAGATGGCCTGGATTTGGGCCACCACATCCACCGTGCCACGGCTCTCCGGCCGCCACAAGCGGGCGAAAATAAATGACAAGGCAAAAAAAAAAAAGGACGGGTAGGAGCACGACTCAGGAGCGTGTCAACGTTTCTGTCGAACTCCTGTCTTACTTCTTACTCTTCCGGTGCTACCCTGCCTGCGGTTGACCAGTCGGGTGATTTAGCTGAGAACGGATGGGGTCAGCTTCCCGCTCTACATACGTGGGCAATATGGTGTCCGACCCTTGTTCTTTCTTCTCATCTCCTAATAGCCACACTAGCACTGGTCCTCCTAGTCTGTCAACTGATCCGTAAGTATTAGAGTTCAGTATGCAGTGGCACGGCAGCTCAGGACCGCGGTTCTCCCGATCATTTATGCTCCCACAACCATGGAACTGTGTGATATCGGTCATTATCAGAACTGTCAACGTTATGCAGCTGTACACTAGCAATCTGATAACCGAGGAATAGGGTAGTATACGTAGCAAGCAGCGGATACGATCTCAATTGTTCGTGGTCCGTGAAAATGGCAAGCAGAGCTAGCGGGGGTGATAACCTAATGCGGTGGAATGAGGCAATGACGGATAAAAATGCTGAATGAATGCACTTGGAAGTATGAGAGTACAATAGTGACTTGCAAGAGCAAAAAGAAATATCAAAATAGTGACGAAAACTCGAAGTTAATTGTATGCGATGCGACCACAAAATATGCCATGTTAATGAAGAAAAGTAATAAAAATATATGGTGTCATGCCGAGGAACGCTCAGGAAGGAAAAAAAAAGCGCGATGAGAACCACCTTATCTCCCGTACGTCCATGCATAGGGGGACGGATAAACTGGCGAACCGCGCATAGGCGTAGTTGCGTAAAAGTGCACACCAGGAGGGCCTGCATTGGCAAATGGCGCAGATGGTACAACGCCACAACGGTTCTCCCGCAACGGTGGGAGCTGTAACGACCGGTCCCTATCCGCAGGCGATGCCCTTTTCGTTTGGGTGTATACGTGTGGAGTACCAGTACCTGCCAAAGACAGCTTCCTTGCCCAGATCGCATCATGGAGGTGAGGCAACGAGGGTTGGCGTGCACTGATGCCGAGATGGGTCTCGTGTGGACTCACAGACGCTGATTGCACAACGGGCACATATGAAGACGGAAGAGATGCATACGCCGCTGTTGTCGGCTGTTGGGGTGGCTGGTAGCACCGTAAGCGTGATTTACGATCGCCCTTGAGTTGCTCAGATTCATCGTGGATCGATGAGCCCGCGAGGGAGTAATAGTACAGACTCTGCATAATAATGAGATTTTGGCATTCACTGGATGCGAAAAAACCGTACCTGAGGCACATTGATGGGCCGATCCGCACGATAGGCAGCGATGAGAGTCTGTGGACGGTTTTCGGGAATGCTCGGCCGGCGTTGCAGCTGGCCAGATTGGAGGGACCTTGGCACATTCGGCGAAGATGAGAGCGACATTTTTGCAAATGAATGCAACGGCTCGAAAGGTGAGGAACCGGAACTCGGGCAATTTGAGAACGTAGACTCGGGAATTTGTAAAGTCATGCCGGTGGGACGCTTCAATGGTGGCAGATCCTTGAACGACATTGACGTTGGTGAGAATGCGTCCGCGGCTGAACGTTTCGTGCCCGAGTTGGGCGAGGGCGAGGGCTGGGGCTGAGGCTGGTGAGAGATCACGTGATGTGGCGGGTTCGTATACTGTACAGGTGAAGTAGATCGTGCGCGGTGGGACGTTGAGTGGCACCTCCAGCGCAATGTACGCGTAGAAGGCGTGGAGGTCACCGGCTGTGCTTGTCTGCCGCTGCGCGAGAAGCGTGCGCGCATCCGCCACTTCCTGCTCTCTGACTCCTTCGCTAGAACCAGACCTTTGAGGAGGTTGAGCCACGAAGCGTACTGTTTTCCTGAGATGTGCAATGAGAAGTCGACCCCCGTAAGGAATTCTCGCTCCATCCGGTTGATCTCGGTGAGCTCGATACCGGACACCTCGGACCAAGTTTTATTGGTGTAGGTATTGCTACGTCACATTGAGTACACATCAGCGAACACGTTGAAAGGGACTTACTCGTCCAAGAACTTGTTTGCCATCATCAGGGCCGAGACTGCGATTCTGAACTCGCTTCCCTGCAAACCAGAGGTGAAGCGGTTGCGTTCCTTGAGGCGCCAGATGTAGTGAAGGGAGAGTACGATCACGGACTGGCTGACTTGGGTCGTCTCGAGGAGCTTCTGCACGAACTGTACGAACGTGGCGGAGGGGGCGAGTTGGAGAGCAGAAGTTTGGGTGGGGACCTCGGGGGAATACGGCGGGCTTGGCAGTGAGGGGGAGGTAGCACTCGACGAGGGGGGCGGCGAGAACCAGAGGTAGCAGACCATCTCACACGTCTTTTCTGCGATAAAGCTTGCGGGACGCTTTAGAGAGGAGTCGAACCAGTCGATAAGATGAGGCGCGTCATCTGGTATGAATGGCTTCTGTTGAAACGGGGGTTCAAAGACATCGAGCTCGTCATCATACCGCTCAGGAGAGATAGGATGTGGTGCAGGTTTTGGCCAATTCGACGCGTCTTGCGGGGGAGTGACTGTGAACATCCTGTCAGACACACGCAGCACAAAGACAAAGCACATCGACGCACGGGGCGGTAAGACAGCCAACTGACGGTCAAAGTGAGTTATAGGTGGTAGCGAGACCTGCGGGTGTGGTTGAGGCGCCGGTCTAGGGAGTGCTGTGGACATGGGGGGCGTGATGAGGCCAGTCGAATGCCTTGGCCGCCATGCTGACCATGTCGCCTGGAGCAGCTCTGCAGGGAGTGAGGGCAGTGTAGTTGACATTGGCGTTGGAGGAGTGCAGAAGAGAGCCATCGACTCTTGAGCGTTGAAAGGGGACCCGCATCATTAAAAGGAGGAGGATAATAAAATATAAAATAACACAGGGGATGCGTCGCGTCGAAAGCCTGCCAGGGCGCCTCCGAACTCTTTCCGAGCCGCTTCGTAGGCGTAACGGTGCAGATCTCAGACATTTTGTTATTTTTTTTTTCTTTTTCTTTTTGCACTTGACACATTTTGGGTTATTTTATTATCAAATTATCCGCGATCTCCCCCCTCGGCACGCACGGCAGAGGGGACTTTCCAGGGATTCCCCATAATCCCACTGCCTATTCGGGGTACACTTGCCCACGTGACCCCCCATATCTGGCATTTCTCATGTCATTTCCACTTACATTTTCAAGGCCAAGTCGCCCAAACTCTAAGACCCCTCCCTCTATACACTGCGCTGCTGTGGCTTCCCTAGGCCTGTGCGCACGTGAATCCCCCTTCAGCCATTTCTTCCCTTTGTTTCACTTTTACACACATTCGTGCCCATCACGCCCGTAAAATCCGGGCACAAGACCTGATCATATACCCACTTGTCCATTGCTGTCGTCCTGTTGATATGACTGTCGTACAGCCGTTCTAGGCGTCACCAAGTCCACGATGACATCCCGTGAATAATGAAATTTAGCTATTTCGCCAGTGTCACCTTGTCCTTCCCTTTTCTTTACGCCGCCTCTCGTCACCCCTTCCCCTCGACTTTCCCAACTCAGCTTCCTCCGCATCCCCATCAGAAAATTTTCTAATTCTGCCACCCTTGCCCTTTATTATTTTATGCTTATTATTTTCATTCACATATCCGGGTCTTAACTATTACTCCCGAGCCACCATACCAGGCAGACGTTTTGATCTTTGTTCCTTTTATCCTTCGCATGATATAATCGTGGCACGGTCCAGTTTAGTATCCCCTAGCAAACTTATCCACCGTCATCTATGAAACCATATCCCACATCTTGAATTCATCACGACATCTGACGCATGGCGGGAAACTTTCCGCGTTCCGGTCACTGCGGTAACCTCCTCCGCCCCAAACTTTCTACTACATACGAAGCTCGTTCGATATCATTGATACATACATTTACATATTCCTTGCCAGTCCGTAAGCACACATGCTCGTCTTGATATTCCTGAATGTGAACGCATCACCGCCTTCTCAACAAAAAAACAACCTGTTCCATAATCCGAATTCACTGACACGTAAACCCCGTCGGCCAATGGAGCACCCACCTAGGCTCGTATTGAAGCTCGCCACGCCACGCCCTAAGTCCCTCCCTCGGCGCGTAAACTTGCCTTTTGGAGTGAACGTTATTGCTAATGGCAGGTTCCACTCCGGCTCTCCCGGCAAGCTTATACTGTACTAGCATGCACCCCTCCGCTCAGTTGGCACTAATTGGCATGGCAAGTCAATGAGCCGCGCCCAACCTGCGTACTACACGAACCTGACTGATCGCGCTACAGCCCCTCCGTTCCTTACTGCATTGGGTCCCCCTTCATACTATGATACCGTCGGACGTGATCACCGCCCTTTGTTCAATTCATTCGGGTGTGTTGTTTCCCCCAAGCCCATGATCATATCACGCGAACAGCTTAGGGTATTTACACTCTGGTCGCCGCTGCCCAGCTGCCTGGTACCAGCTACCTGCACCTGTGCTGCGGTTCGTTCGCACCCATCATTTATTAAGTATCATGATCAATCAATGTGACTCATCGGTTTGCCCTGGCATTTTTGGTCTGGCAGTTTGGTGATGGTGGCCCAACATGTCCTTTTCTTTTGTTGAATGTCCTTCGGAATGGAATTTATCCGTTAGCGCCTCGCTAACCTTCTGGAAGGCTCGCCAGTGTTCGCCAGTATGAAACCTGACGCCGGTGCCATACAAATCAATACAGTCAACTGGCTTGTCACTTATCGCGGCAATGTCACCCCGGGCGGTGACCCTGCGTTTTGGCATCAGCCGTCTTTTCGGAGCGGGACGACTCACGTATGTACTTCAAATATCCAGTATAGCAACTTCTAAAGTCGCGACCAGAGCAAAGTCTTGCCTAAGTTCAATTGCTGCCATGTAAGTCGAATACAATTATTACTGTACCTGGGTATGCACTGCCCACTGTGGGTTCGAGTGCTAAACTCGAATCAATTCTCTCAGAGCCATGAAACCGCCTCAGTGAGCGCCTTCAGCAAATATATAGAGTGCGATCATGGAAGGCAACATCCCCCACGTGCGGAAACGTCACGTACTGACCGGAGTGGCATCGCCAGAGCCATGTAAGAAGCATGCTACCATACTGATCCCAATGGGTTCCAGTCCTGTGGAGCCATGCTGGACAAGCAATTATCTTGATCCATAACTCCGATATCTGCGTGAACGGGTTGCTAGAATGATATGTACTGCCCAGTCACCTTATTCGACCACTGAACCGAGGAGCAAGGGTCTCACTGCCATAACTTGACTTCCAGAACCTACAAACCTGTAAGTACAGGATGTGTACCCATGTGACTCTTACGTACGTCTACCGTAATCTCCACACAGCACCACCCCTGACTTGGTCTACTGCCACAGGTGCAATCTCCATTGAAGCTGGGGCCGCTTCCACCACCCTCCCGTCGAGCCTCTTCCGCGACCCTGGTGGCCCCCATTGGGTTCAAATCCACACTCAGTCATTTACGGTAATGGTGACTTAACTTAACCCGCCTCCCCAAACTTGTAAACTGTCTTCCCGGTGGCGAAAAGATGGGGCTGAGCAGCAAGGCGTAGCTGGTGGAGCTTGGTATGTACCTCCGGGTGCCAATTACATTGCCAACCAAAACACCCCTGCTGATCTACGGCTGTGCAGACCCGTCGAACTGACACCTGGCTATATACGTTATACATACATGAGTAAGTGTTCTCCATATCAATAGATATTACTTTTGTGACACCCATACTAGTGCGAAGCGAGCTAAAACCGCGTCTAGGACAGGGTCAGTCTCTATCGCGCTCACGCTACAAGGTTTCAGATAGGCTTAGGTATCGATTTAGCTGCTTGGGTACTGATTATCTTTCTTCAATGTCCAAGCAATTTTCTGGGTTTTGAATCGGAACGTGTTGTCGCATCAGTTGTTACATTTTTTATTGACATGGGTAAGCCAGAAAAAGGGGGCCGGGCTCATCCACGGAACCAGAATCGAATGCATGACTCGGTCTCCAAGCGAACGTGATAATTCCATTATCGATCAGCATCATGCTTCACTGATCGCGGATACCGTTTTTCCTGTCTCCGAATCACGTATCCCCCCGACCGGCGCGGTGTTCGTACATAGGGTGGCAGCTCCTGGCGGCATCGCGCCGGACCTTTTGGACCACGAATCGGAAACGGATGCGAGACGGACGATGCGTAAATGGGGGATATACTATGCGTGATATGCCATCGCAAGCGCAATACGGCTAACAATTCGTTGGCGGAACCAAGAAGGTATGTAGTCGGGTCACAATTTTCTGTCAGCTGAGGTGCATGCGCCGGTACCGCTAAGGGTGGCCTAGAATTGACATTTGGCATGCAAGACGAGATAGCAACGTGCGTGCTCGCTTGCTAGTATCAAGGTTTCTTGCTGACAAGCGTTGGCACGCCTGCGGTATATTTTCTATCACCGCGGGGTCCACTAACAGCAGTTATCTGTGATTAGAGTAGGTTCGGTTGGAGTAGTATATGTAAGGAACGAGTCACTCAAGGTTTTCCACTTGTGACCTGCTGACAATTTTACTTTTGAAGAAATGGAAAGAAATTGTATTTCCCAAGGCTATCTTCGACAGCAGCTACCTTCCCTAAAGTGGTTCAAACACGACGACAGATATAGTGCCGTTTAGCTGCTTACTTGCAGCGAACTTCGTTACCGCAAGCCCCGAGCCGCCTCAATTGTCAAACTGGCGGACCTCGCTCGAACAAAAGAAGTGCCTACTCTCTTTCTGGGACTTGGCTTCTTCTATTCTCAACAGGATAGTATGAAGTATGAGGACAGTACGTACAGCATGGCCCAGGGACCAACAGAGGCACAAGATATGCATTCTCATGGACCCATCTCTTGCACCCTTGCACACATGGTTTACAAGGGAAGTGTCAAAAGCCGGCAAGTCTGCCCTCCATCCCTCCCCGGAGGGCATAATAGACACGCGAAGGCAAAAAAAAAAAGATCCGAATCGGACGCCACGAAAGGGGTCAAGTGTCCAGAACATCAAGTTCGATGACATGTTCCCTAATAAAATTTTCCAGCCTTTCCCATTTTAACACTGACAACACCCCCCTTCGGCTGGTGGGGGTGTGGAGGTAAAATCAAACTCCGCGCTTGCCAAAACTATCGCTTACCTAATACACTAGCCCAGGCTGACGAGATATTTACCTATGTTTGTACCTGAGCTCTCGTAGCGTAGTCAGTCAATCTTATCCCATTCCCAGGGCACTTGGAAAGAACTTGGATGGAGGTGCCTGGCGGACACCGCCACTGCAATGCGAGCACTTACAAGTGGATTCCAATTCATCCCTCAGAAGATTACCCCGCATGATTACATGTCACGATGCAGTGTTCCAGACTCCTGACGGATAGACAGTGGCGACCAACCTGAGCAACATCAATTGTGATGTGACAGCCTGAAATATCACGGTACACAGTATAACCAGCGAGAATGTGGCTGAGCAATCAGCTGGCATTCTGCGGAAACGGATTTGAGGGACGGAGGTCTTCTTACGGAAAACAAGGAATTGTAGTATCGCTTGGCCCCGTGGTTGGACGTGCTGCGGGCGTATTTTTACATTACCTGGCTGACGGATCTTACGAGTATTTGCCTCGTTCTGGGGTGCACCTTCTGGTAGCGGAGGAGCCCCGGTAGCCCTAGGAGTTGCACGTCGTATCGAGTATAGGGTTAGACCACCCTGTCGTTGTAAAGTTAGACCCAAGATCACGGCGGGATAAAATCGTGGAAGAGGCCCTCTAAGACCCTATCCCTCTTTACCCTCGTGAACCTGTGGCCACTGGCATCGGTCGCCATGACCGTGTCATGATTCCGCCGCAGTAGAATTTGGGTCCCATGTAAACATGCTATGAAAAGTGTCAGACGAGGTTATGGATCAGTGAGAAGGTGTGAGATCTGCAACAGAGGTTTATCCACGTCAGTCAATCACGCTCACAAGCAGAGCAGCAGAGCACTGGAAAAGGGTACCTGCTGATTGTGATAGCTTGCAGTGCCTGCTTGAAAGTGCTTACGAACATGGCAACAATCATTTCCGGAAGTGCTTCTACGAGTTTCTGAATCCGAGTGGGCCAGGATAGGTCAACTGGCAAGCAACGGTCAGCGTACACCACATTCTGTAATCAATCAGCTGTGCCACTTGTCCCGGGTGCTTTCAACGGACCTGGATACCAGCTCACGCCCTCTATCATAGTTGTGTGGCTCTCCTACATTCCCTGCTACCAAAACTGCCACCACACCTGCCAATGCCACTCCGATTATCTGCGCAGATGTCAGTGATACAATCAGTGATGTGAGACAGGGCGTGCCAGGAAGACCATGTCGACTTGCGGTGGCCCTTACTATTCACGGACGGCCCCAGCATTGACTGACAACCTGATTGGCAAACGGGCTGAAACTTTTCAGAAAGTAGGTTGATAATGTTAGCTGTGATTGCAGTTCCACAGGAACGACGACAGATTGGCACAGCTTTTCACTTCCAAAAAACCTATCACGAACAATTTTCTCACCTGTCCACCTTCACAGACAATTCACGTATCGTGCCAACATTTTTATCGCGTGCGTATATCGTGGCACTGAAAATGTTGTGTTGAAGACATCAGAGCAGATCCATGTGGCATCGAATCGCGATGACCTTTGAGTACGTGCTTGCAAGCACATCACTAAGGACCATATTTTGCAGGGAGACAGCGTAGTGTTCTGTTGTAAGCTACTCGATAGTTGGACTCTGCAACCACTGGAGACCCAACCTGCACTGCACTGCATGACAAGAATCTGATTCCAACGTCTTCACCTCGACTCACCTGAAACCAGGGCCATCAGCATATGGTTCGCACACTACACGGAATTTTAGTGCTCTGATCTGTGGCATGAATCAATGCAATGCAAGGTGTGTAATAACTGCGTGGCGTCACGATCCAGCCAAAATCGGAGATCAATAATATTTGCAGTAGAGCCCCCAACCACGAAGTCCAGCTGATATGATCTGTATGATGCTACTGATCACGGCCAGCTTTTATCGTTGAGGGTTCCCCAGTGCCTTTGCATTAATAGGGTTGTTACCCTAGAACGTCTGACTGGAAAGGTCCCGGTAGTATATCTGCCGATATGAGTCTACTGTTCCCATTGATCGACCAATGTCTGTCCGATTTCTATGTCAGCATCTACTAATCACGCATGCGATCTACCGTAGATTGTTCGCTCGTCGGGTGGATCACCAACAATATTCAAGTACGTAATGTGTCTGGGCTCCTGGCGAGTTGCGCATGATTTCATAATCCCAGCTCAATGCAAGAGTGGTCGCAACTACACTATTTGTATGAGCGATAAATATTTTGGCTAGGTGAATTTCTGCACGCACTTTATTTGGGTGCGACTATCTCTCAACAGGTCTGATGAGGAGAATCCGTGATTGGTCGCCTCATTTCACCCAGCGATCCCAGGCGGGGATCCGATTACAAGGCGTCTCAGTTTGATCTAGTTTCTCTAAGCAGATCTTCAAGAAGGACTGTCCGTAAATCAAGGAATCCAGAGGTTCTACACATGCGTGAACTCATCAATGCTGCCTCAAATACGCACTTTTGTCATAGCTGACTTACGTCTTACAGATAATCCTCTAACCACGCGTGGCGATCGATATCAATGGTACATTAGTTCTGGTTGAAATTAGTGTCACGAAACTGATGAGTTGGCTCTTTTGATTGATATTATCTTGTTATAGCACAAATCCTTACTCGTCGAATGCAGTGGAATGTATCGAAGTCCCTGTTTCCCCAGCGCCATAGAACCAAAGTGAGGAATAACGTGGTGAAGGGCGAAAATATCGTACCATCCAAGAAGCAGAGAAAATCAAATGCCACTGCACATACACACCATGGTTTCACAGCGATCGATGGCCGAGGATCCTCGTCGGCGACTCGGCGTCCTGTCAATCAACCTAAAAAGGAACAGTATGATTCTCCAAATACATACCCACCTGATATGTAGAGATATGTTGTTTGCATGGGGACAAGAAGACGCGATCGTGGTCGCGCGATGGCGGAAAGATACGGGCAAACACGAGAGATGCGCACTTGTGCAGATCGTACACTTTGTTCGGAATGGGCAAGCATGATAGACGAGATGGCTGCATATGTGAATCATACAGCTTGTTCATAACGGGCAAGGTTGCACGTCGAGACAGATGGGCAATGTAAGCAAACCATTTACGATGCTACCGCAGGAGGAAGGCAGCATCCATGCATAGTCCTTGATGAGTACTAGTACCCATAGCTGGACCTCGGAGACATGCTGCAGCTCCCGGCCTGTCAAGAACGAGCCCTGTTCCAGCACGTCCCATCACCAAAACCCTATCCTTCCAGCTGGCCACGGTCCGCAGACTGTCAGTAGCGAGTAGCGCTTCTCGCTGGCATGTACAGCACGGAGCGTGAGGAGAATATGTAATGGACGGTATGGAATTAGACGTTGAGTCGGCAGGACCAGGCAGTCGAATTTGACATTACTCCTGCACAAGCATATATATATATCCCTGGGAATTGATGGCAGTCATGCGGCATTAACAGATGCTGCCAACCTGTGTCACGGTCTAGGGTCATCGCTGGTGAGTAGCACTTCTCTCTGGGTATTTGTGGCGTGATGAAACAAGAGGGGCATATCCAATGGTCGGTATGTAATTGCCCGCCCAGGGTGGAGGACCAGTCAAATACACATGACGAAGTCACACTGACCGATAGCCATAGTTCCTCGTCCAGTGAGTTGGCTTCCTGTGCGAAACGGTTCTCCGAATCCATGGGCACCCGATATGGCCATTGGATGGTCTGACAAACGATGATGGGCACTATGCAGGATGGCGTAGATGCGTTCATAGAACGTACACTTTACATCGACGTGGCGTGACGGGTAATCCGATGGTAATCAGTGAGTGAACAGTTCATCCACACCATGCGATCGATGCGCCTACGAAACGACCACAGCGGAAAGAAAAGGGAAGGAACCCACTCGCATAGCCCAGTGTGCTTCCCGTCCCCATATGGCCCCAAAGAGAACATACGGACATGCCAAGACACCCCAACGAGGGTGCGGCCTCTATCCGGGGGGGGCCAACGTCGCAAGGGTCGAATGAATCCGACTGAGCATCATCCGCAGTTTTCTGCTCGCTCCGCGGACTAAATGCGCTGCCCAGACGGGCCGTAACCTATTACAGGGAACAGCAAGATGCAGACCATGCGCGGCGAGTGTCGGTGCACACAATTTAGGCATTGTACAGCTAATAAGAGCACACTGTCTTTCGGGGAGCATATCCCGAAACACCAACGCATGGTTGTGCTCGTTGCTTTTCCCCTTGTCAGCGTGGAAAGTACTGGTGCTTTTGGGAAATTGGTAAGCATGGCAAACTGTCCTCGGATCGCTAGCATGCAGGCGGGAATATAAATGGATACTTGGTGTGGTTTGTTCGGTTGCTTGCCAGGTGCGCGATTGCAGATGCAGGGATGTGCTCCTGTTCCGTGAAGCACGTAAGACGGGGAATCACCGGGGATCTGTGTTTTCGCGCAGGAAGTTGTGCGCACACATAGTACCCGATGGATGCATTGGAATGACCCTGACGATGATAGAACTCGGGACAAATTGCTGGCATTGTTTTTGATGACTGAGGCTATGATAATTGAAAACTGATATTACGCGGAACGTATACGGAGAGGATGCCGCCTGAGATTTGGAGTGGGAGAAGAATCTGGCAGCGTGGCATGCATGGATGTATGCGGAGAATAGTATAAGAACCTGCCAAATCTTCTGGTAGCTTACATGTATTGTGGTCGAGTAGTTGGGTAACTTGTTCCTGAATAAGATGGCCAAATCGCAGACTTGGGATAGCTGCGTGTGCACCCTTAGACGTCAGAGTTTAGAAAGTGGCCTGCTGAAACACATACAATTGTAAGCACCGTTGTTCGGGGAGACAGTGCACTCACACGAGGAGATCGGGAGATGCTTGTCTCAATCTCAGATTAGTCGACAGTTGGAATTACCACTAGCTGTGTAGTCCTGCTGGCACATCCTGACAGAGGAAGATAAGTTGTTCCTCTAAAATCAGGGGTGGCACACTTGAGCGGTGAGGATGATGCTTGAGAACCAACAGTTACAGTGCTTCCAAATGGGTTATTGCATCAGTAGAAGGAACGAATTGTTTCTGTTTCCAGGCCCCTCGAATCCATGGCTTACATGCGGAGAATACAGGAATGTTGAAGCCATCGTAGGTTGTAGTGCCAGCGAATGTTTGTGTTTGCCCGACGTCGCGTGTGGCGTGAGACCAGTCCTTGCTTGCCCTCGACCAGCCCCACGTTCGCAATTCGCACTTGGCGGCTGGCTGCCCGTCTTACTCGTCCACCGACTCTGCTTTCGTTCATTATCGCCCCTTCATTGATATTTTCGGCCTTTTCACCATACAATGGGCCTCCAATTCGGCTCATTCGACAGCGTATGCAGCACCGCTGCACTCGTCATATGCCCGCTTCTCGGCCAGTCCGGACTGGGAATCGAACCAGACTGCTACTCTCGCAATGTACAGATCGGATCGACTCTCATTTTTCAGCCCTGTGAGCATTTTATCGTTATGCTTGCACTTTACTGACACAACCAGCGACATGTTTCGTGCACATCGTGGCCATTCTCATGACCGCCATCATGATATACCACATCCGAAGCAAGTATACTGCGGTAGGACGAAAGGAAATCGTCACGTTCTTCTGGATGTACATGCTCATTGAGCTGCTCGCCATCTTTCTTGACTCTGGCATTATACCTACAGCCAACACGAGCTATCCTGTGAGCATGCACTATATATCATCCAATGCCACTCTGCTCACAATATCGTATGTAGTGGTTTGCGGCTGTTTATACTGGTCTCATTGCATCTGCTTATTGCTGTCTTTTAATAAACGGCTTCGTTGGATTCCAATTCGCAGAAGACGGCACTCCCCTCTCGCTATGGGTGCGTTTCTCCATCCTCTCCTGTTCCCCGTTTACACCCATTCTAACCCCACACCCATTCCAGTTTCTCCGATTATCATGTCTCACCATCTTCGGTGTTTCCTTCTTCGTCGCCATTGCCACCTTTAAATCCTTCGCCGGATTCACACCAACCAAAACCACGGGTTTGTTCGTCGTATACCTCATCTGGCCTATCTTTTGCGTCGCGACATACACACTTTCCCAACTTATCCTCGTATTCCGCACCTTGGACGACCGATGGCCGCTCGGCGACATCATCTTCGGTATCGCATTCTATACGATTGCACAGGTGCTTCTGTTCGCGTTCAGCATCAACATATGCAATGCGATCAAACATTATCTCGATGGCCTGTTCTTCTTTTCGCTGTGTGTTCTCCTGAGTGTCATGATGGTTTATAAATATTGGGATAGTATCACTGTACGTGTACAGCGCCAATTTTTCTATTCAGTTGTTATCTTCACTGACGTACTTACCACGATAGCGCGAGGATCTCGAATTCTCGGTCGGATCCAAACTTGCCGTGTGGGAAGTCAAAGATCCGTTGTTGACGGGCGGAGGAGTGACCGGGGGTGCTGCTGATTACGAGGAAGACACGACCAGCACGTATCATGCAGGCGGCGGTGCGAGCCTCGTGGGTGGGATGAGTGGGGGCCAGTATTATTATGGCGCAAAGGGCCCAGGGGGATATGCGGGTGCACAGAGGGGGTACCCACCAACATCAGACAGGTATTAAGGCCTTTCCTCTTCCTCTGGAACTATGAACTACCTACATACGGGACATGCCCGCTCCGGCTTAATGGCATTCTCTGCAGGGAAACAGTACATATATTGATATTTGCTTCTTTGCATGCATTTCGTTGATTGCGACTTTTTCCCCCCATGGATGCTTCCCCACACTTGCTTGTTGACTTTTGGGACTAGGTGTAGTAGCATACATTGTATGATTTGAATCTAGAATTGCTGCCAGTCCTTGTTCCCTTATCACCACCACACGACGCAGCATTGGGTCTACTAGGTAAACAAATTCGCCTGTGGGTCTCATACATTGGTCACTCTCAGCCATTTATCAGCCATCTCAACGCATAGAGGACGCTCTCAGACAACATAGCTACTGGTATTTTGTATCTTCCGAGTTTGATCGTCGGTGGTCGTAAAACCATTCGGAAGTGGTACTTACAATATCCTAAAATCGTCGCTCATTGTTGAGATAGACATGTGCAAACTCATTCAGAATTTCTCGAAGGGAAGGAGCTAATGAAAAGGAGAAAGAGAGTGCGACTGGATCGTCGGACCAAGGTCCTTGAGTTCCGCGATGAAACCACACGGTGTGATCATATCGCATTTCTGGATCGAGCGACAAGGAGAGAGACAAGAGGTTAGCTACGAGGAAATGGTCGAGCTAGCAAAGTTGGAGGAAGAGGATTCACCAGCGCGTCAACTACCAGAAGATAGTTGTCTCCAGGCCAAAAACCACGGTTGTGGGTGGAGACACTGTGTTGCACAGACAACCGAAGCAGCGCGGAGCTATTTAGACCGTCGACTACATGTACCCGTGGTAAGCAACTCGACCTATGCTATGCGTACCTTTTCGAAACGTCTGCGCGCAACGAGGATGGACATCCCAATTCTAACGACTGGTCAGAGTGGTTCTCGAGTGTATGGACACCGCAGGAGTTGATAACGCTGAGGGACATCCAGCTCTTCAACGAGGGGCATTTTCTCTCTGTGGCAGGTATGACATGCTCACCAGCGCCAAATTAAATGCTGATTCCCAGTATAATGGAGCCCAAGCAGGTGCGTCCTTGACAATGCTTGTGAGAAGCAGAGAAAGCCACAAAACCACATGCGCAGATACTATCCCAAGACGTGAGGTGACGACGAATCGATGACGATTGGACGGCGTTGCACGTCCGAAAAAAAAATACGGCGTATGGGTCGATCTAGAGAGCTATCGCTTCTCAGTCATGAAGATGAGTAGAACGAGTAACAGCGATGTAGCGCAGACTAAGTGCGCACGCTCACCAAGACCTGCCTCCGAGACTGCATCTAGATAAATCATAAGAAGCTCCTAACGCACCTCCAACAAGAGCCAGTACAGCCAACCAGTCACCGTTAATGGCTGTTGAGTCTTGTAAGGCATCCAATCCATATGGTGAAGAACAAGATGGTGTATAACAATGTGCTACGGCAAACGACCGGCGACCAAAGGAAGCGTATATGATGAAAAATTGGAAGGACGGCCTGAATGTGGTATCCGTGTAGAACCTCGGAGCAGTTTATGATGCACGGTTGTACCGACACTCAGTAGTGCGAATTCCAAAGGCATGCTTAGATGGCGTTACTGAAAGAACGCCATGAATGTGATTTGCAGCGTCGAGTGAGAGTGCGATGGATTGCATCCGAGAGTATGTAAGCGGAAAGTTCAAAGGATTAGCTTTGCTCCTGCATCTATGTAGTACATACTTGCGTTCGAACAACACCTCGACGTTTCAATTTCCCCATTCTTGCACTCACACACTCGGAACCCGCTATGTCCTCCATCGGCCCACAAATACCAACCCACCTCCTCACCGCATCAGCCAACGACGACTCAAACGACTCAGACGACGACTACACGCCAGCTCTGCCACCTGACCTTGCAGCTGCACGCGCCAAAGCAAGACCGTCTCTGCCACCGTCTCAAGTGTCGTCGGGCTCACCACCTCGTGCACCGACAGCAGCATCGAATAAAGACAAGCAAAGAATCCATGGTCCCTCATTACGCGGTGTCGGTCAATCTATTTCCCCATCCCGTCTACTCTCTCGATCGCGTCTGGATTCAGACTCGGATTTCAGCGACGACTCTGAAGTCGGCCCCCAACCTCTCCCATCATCTACACCTTCCCAGCCCGAAAAATCCGCCGTACAAGAATTCATCGAGCGTGAGGAGCGCCGCCGAAAGAATATCGAGGAGGCTTCGCGCCCGAAAAAGTTGCAAAGAGAGGAATGGATGATTGTGCCGCCTAAAAGTGCGGATTTGTTGGGATGTGAGTAGCGTTAGCTTGGTCCTCTCCCTGTCTTTGATGCTATGGGTGTTTTGTGTATCCACTTCCTTCTTCATATCGCCCTTGACACTGCTAGCAATCGACCCCACCAAACTCAGAGCACGCCAGTTCGGCCGCAGCTCCGGCCCAACACGGGATACCGACAACTCCCTTTGGACAGAAACCCCCGCCGAGCGACAACAACGCCTTGCAGACGAAGTGTCAGGACGGAAACGCAGAGCAGTGAACGCGGATCCGGAGAGTGTGGGCGAGGATCCAGAGGAGGCAAGGAAGCGGCGGAAAAGAGATGAGGAAATTCGAAAAGGTGTGGAGGACCATACCGTGCGTTTCTTGACCAGTGGCTATTCATCCGTGCAAGATCGCACTCACCCATCTCGTATATTAGCGTAGAATACGTGGTGCAGCGCTCGTCAACGCACACACGGACCGCGAAGTTCAAAAGAAGAAGACCACGGACGAGGAACCAGCTGGTATCTGGGATCATGCACGGGATATGTCCCTCGGTGGACGGCTAATGGACGAAAAGCAACGGCAGAAAATGCTCAAAGATGCCAAGGCCCTTGGGGACAGGTTTGGGACGGGAAAGAGTGGAGGGTTTTTGTAGGTGTGTTCGGATCTCAGTTCTGTGGACTTTGTTTAGGCACAGTTTATGCGGTAGCCTATGGTCAAATGATCGCTGTAGGATATGCGAAGTGGTATCTATCGGCCTCACTGTATTTGTACAGTGCATCACTGCGGTGTCGACACAACATTAGTCCTTCGAATCTGTAGTTCGGTTGGCTATAGTTTTTCTTTGACCAGTCTTCCCTGCTACCGCACTGGTACAGTTTAATTGGAAACACTGGTCAGCAAGAACTCACCCAGTGACCACATCACATCACACCCCACGTTCCACTCCCATTTTAACCCACATTTCAGGTTCACGATATCCCAAGCACTTACATCTGTCTACGTTTAAACGGTGGAGACATAGTTTTCCTTGCCATGTACCTCACACATTCCGACTGACGTCAACACTCAGTCGGTTTTTGTCCAAACTTTCAGGTGACAGAGGGCATGCCATGGATCAGGTCTCCAAAAAGGCTAATATTACATCGTAAGTTGAGGTACCTTGTTCGAGTTGCCTATCTACGTGATATACCTGAACCCTTTGGGTAAGCCCAGAGTATGCTCCTTCATATCTGCTTCCTTGTTAAGCCGGATAAGGTGTAGTCGATACACCCACAACATAGAAAGAGATATCAAGAATGCCAACGTGCAGCACATGAATGACTTGGAATACGATGGTCCCCATTCGGTGGGCCACAAGTACCTGGAATTGAGTGGATGTGGAACAAAGTGATCGTCAACCGTCTGGGAACTCACGGTGAGCTCATGGATCCGAAAGTCGCGACCACATTAACAAATGCTAGGACGACCGCTCGCTTGGACGATGAATCGGGTATCGAGTTGCTAACCCATGTTAAACAAATGATGAACGCGATGTACGATTGAGTCATGAAAAATCTATCCTAGTTGTGAGATATACAGATAGAAAAGAAGTGACTTGGCTCACAGAGACAGGTAGCGTATAAAGATGTTCATCGTCCACATTGCAATCAAAAAACCAATAACACTGATTGTGACGGGACCAGCAATGTGCCAGAAACGCTCTCTAGTGGCGTCGGAGTGCCTGCTAATGAGGTCAGATAACTGCGCGGCAAAGACATGTGAAGGAGAACGGACCGCGTGAGGAAAAGTGATGTTACTGCACCAATAACCCAAGGAGGAACACAGAGTAAAAGGGTCACCGTTGGACTATATCCCATAGTCGCAGCTATGGTGGGAAAAAACATTCCGAATGACACCCCAACATGTAAGAAGTATCCAGCAATTGCTAGCCACCACACCGTCCAGTCCGTGAGAGCTTCTACAAGACCTGATCGCTGTGCACTTTTCTGCTCGGTATTTCCTCGATCTTCTTCCATCCTCCTCTGAGCGAGCAATTGCTCGTCAGTTGTAAGCCACGGAACCGGAGTGGTGGGGAAATCAGGAACGATATAGAAGGATGCAATAGCAATGGTGCACGTCAAACCACCTTCGATAAAAAAGAGCCATCTACGGGAGAAACCCAGTCAGCTGACTGTGTTGACCGTGGCTCAGTCGTGACTGGTTACCTCCAAGCTGCGTAGCCGAGTTTCCCGTCCATTGTGGAAAACACTCCGGATGCGAAGAGAGGGCCGACAAGCTGACCAACAGTTGCACCACAGCTGAAGTACGCCATCCTCAAACCGAGTTCATCACGTTTGTACCTTTGTCGTACCACACCCATGAGCAGAGACGTCTCGACAAAAGAATGCGGATATTTACCATCTAGAGAGCAGGAGCAAAGCACCAGGAAAATAGACTGCTTCTGAGAAGCCAAGGAGGAAACGGGATATGATGGCCGTGCCAAAGCTACTCAGCCCAGTCAAGGTGTACAACAGAAAAGCAACTAGTTGGAGACGACTAACCTCCAGGCCAAACCTGTTAGACAGTGGACGTAAGAACCGGTATAATGGTGCTGACGCAATCCTAACCAATAGTAACGGAACATAACCCCCACAACAAGACCGCAAGGGAAAGATACGCAGATGGTCTTGTAAGTCGATTGAGAAACACATTTCTGCACAGATATGGGTGTCAATACGAGGCGGGAAATGGAAACACCAGCACACCTACGATGGTATTTGCATGAACAGATAGCCAACATATGTGATGCTGATCAGCGTATTGAATTGGTGTCCAGTCAAATGAAGGTCCTCTTCGAAACCATGCAGTCGTGCAGAACTTTCCAGGTTTCCAGGTGTAAACATCTTTGGGAAATTGCGTCGATTGCAACACTCACGCTATGTTGCTTCTATCGACCTGAAAAGTCTTGAGGAAGTAGCCACAAAGATACTCGGAGAACTTACAATGTTCATTAGCCAGACAAGAAGAAGAAAAGAAACCCTCAAGTCTAATTTCCGGAGCAGCCTTGTCTCGATCTGTCTCCGTCGTTCTGGACAGCTATCGAAGGAATTGGTGTAGCAGGACTCCTCCACGCCTGGGTTTATCTCGACATCGCACAACAGCCAGTCCGTCGACGCTCTGCGCGACATGGACAGTTTCCTGAGAGTAGAGGATCGTATGAGAACAGTGGGTGAAGCCGGGGTAAGGGCGACACGGTGTCGCGATCCAGGCCCAGAACGACGTATAAGCAGTTCCCGACTCTTCGCCGCAAACGTAAGACTGCAGCCGACATATCGATGAGTGACTTGAGTCCTATTGGTCAGAATTCTGCGATGGCTAATAGTAAAAGCAAGAAGATGGTCTGAATGAACCCTTTTGGTCAACAGACGCTCGTCAGTTTCCCCCGATTGCGGCCCCTGCGCAGGCGCTTCGCTCTTGGCCCCCCAAGTCGTCTATTCAATGGTAAGAACTTGAATGGAATCTGATGCTTTGATGACGGGTGCGAACAACCGGGCTAGCACAGCGTCAGACGTGCCCCGTCAATCCGAAGCTGCGATCCAGTAGGGGAAGGAGCGAGAGAAATCCAATAATGATCTTGCACTCACAGACGATGTGATCTCGCGCGTAATTCCATCCGTGTCGATGTAGTTAACCTCACTTGCAGAAGAAAAGCAAGGACTGGAGCAGGGGAGCCTTCGATATCGCCCAACGTTTGCTTCAGGTCAATCCGGAATTTTACACTCACAATCATGTTGAATGGAATATTTCGCAACAGGTCGATACGATCTCGCATTTGGTATTTAGATGCCAGTGTGCTGAGCTAGCCTCACAGCATTCCTGATGAACTTGACGATCTGCTAGCAACGAACTCTCACTGACAATAGTTTGAGATGCTCAGGATCATCCAGAAGTTTACTGGCTTTGGAACCACTGTCGGTGGTGCCTCCAGAATATTCCAGATGGTCCTCTTGTTGATGGTCAATTGTCACGACTAGGGAACGGCCCACGAAACTGTCAGCCTTGTCTTTTTTTTTGCGCCGATTTATCTGATGTACGCATTTCGAAAAAGTCATGGCTTGGGGCTACAGGAAATATGTTCTGGCGAGCATGCTAGTGCAGCGGCCAGACGCCGCAAAGCTGGCGTATACAAGCCATAGAACCAGTGCTAGCTTTTCCAATTCTAGCACACGGCACCAACGGTCGAAGATCTATTTCTCCCTGTAGAGTTCAGGACAACTGGACCCAGTGAAGGCACGGGACCAAGGTCGTCATCTCTTTCATTCGGTTACAGTGAGAGGAGTTCGAACTAGTCCATAGCGCAATATATACGGAGACAAAAGTGCATGGATATACCACAGGTGGCTGATTGGATCAGGTTCAACGCCTTCATATGAGCAGGTTGTTTGTAAAGCTTATTTCGGTTTACAGGGGATAACGAGGACCAGCTCCGACGAGAGATAATAGGTAATTGATAGGAATTCAGGGAGCATAGATTCCTTGGTTTATTACAACAAACTGCTTCTAGAAAATCATAGACCCCATGATATCGAACTGAGGGGAAAGTGCGTTACGATGCTTCAACAACTCGAAGTCACCGATCCTCCTAGACGCTTCGGATGCCAAGAACTCGGTAAGGGTAGACTCATTCCTGTTAAATGAAGACGCAGCTCAAAACAACTCCGCAGCCGCCGAAATTTGTAGAGCGAAGTTGCTAAAGGTTCATTGACCTATCTCGCATCTTCTCCTTCAGCATGTATCCACCTAGCTTCAAGTGATGGTAACACACCGCTACATTTCACATCCTTCACGGCTAATATCACACGAACGATATCTTCCGGTCCACATGCAGTAAGCCAAATTCCACAAATGAGGCGTTTAGCCAGGCAGGCATACCAATATACAGCATGATGTGCTAGTATTCGATTTACATTGAACGATTCGAGGTACATAGTACACGGCCTTGTCTTTATCAAAGCGAGATCTAGTTTGGCGAAAGATCTGTGACTCATGCTTTATAGGGAATTCGCGCGCAGCGCTGGTCGACACCTGACCGCCCTTTACATAAACTTCTTGCGCCGCTACTACCGGATTATAGGCCGTGCTTTTATCTGTGAGGCGAATCAGCCACACGTATGTATGTATTACTTGCCAGACAAGTGCATGTATTGCCCAACTTACGTGATATATCTAAATCCTTTGGGTAAGCCCAGAGAATGCTCCTTCATTTCTGCTTCCTGGTTGAGCCGGACGAGGTGTCGTCGATACACAAATAACATGACAAGGGATATCGAAAACGCCAGGATGCAGCAGATGAATGACTTGGAGTATGACGGGCCCCATTCTGCGGGCCAAAGGTAGCTGCAATTGCATGTATACCCATCAGAGGAATCATGGACGCTTCTGAGAACTCACGATCCTCCTGTGTATCCTAGAGTTGCGAACATAGTAACAAGCGCTAGAGCGACCGCTCGCTTGGATGACGACTCCGGTATAGAGTTGCTCACCCATGCCATAACGACCATGTACGAGACCTGCGATTGCGCCATGAAGAATCTACCTTTGTTGTGAGATGTAAACATGCAGGAGAGGCCCTCAACTCACAGAGACAAATAACGAATGGAAGTGTTCATCGTTAAGATGGCAATGATAAATCCTACGATGCCCATCGAAACTGGACCAGTGATGTGCCAGAAACGGTCCCCAGTGACGTCCGAATGTCTGTAGCAGAGGTCAAATGACGAAAAGGCAACAAGACATGAGCGAGCGAGCAGACCGCATGACGAGGAGTGTCGTTATAACCCCAATAACCCAAGGAGGAGCACAGAGTAAAAGGGTCACTGTCGGACTGTATCCCATGGTGGCAGCAATAGTGGGGAAGAAAAGTGCGAATGTCGCCCCGACTAGTATAAAGCATGCAGCAATTGCTAGCCACCACACTGTCCAGTCTGTGAGAGCATCTACAAGTCCAGATCGCTGTGCATTTTTCTGCTCAGCAGTGCACACATCTTCTACTATCCTCCTCTGAGCTAGCATTTGCTCATCGGTGGTGAGCCATGAAGCCGGAGTGGTAGGGAAATCAGGGGTTATGTAGAAGGATGCAACGGCGATGATGCACGTCAAACCACCTTCAATAAAAAAAAGCCATCTAAAAGAACGTTCGGGTCACTTAACGCCAGATTAGCCATGACGAGCTACCTCCAAGCTGCACAACCGAGTTTCTTGTCCATCGTGGAAAACACCCCCGACGCGAAGAGGGGGCCCAAAAGGTGACTAGCTGCTGCACCACAGTTGAAGAATGCCAGCCTCAAGCCGAGTTCATCACGCTTGTACCTTGGTCACACGGAAATGGTGAGCGATGACACCCCGGTTAACAGAATTCGAGTGCATACCATCTAGAAAGCATGAACACCACACCAGGAGTATGCCCTGCTTCCGCGAAGCCAAGGACGAAACGGCATATTAGAGCTGTATCAAAGCTATATGTCAAAGTCAAGTTGTTCAACGGAGAACCAACTCTGGAGAAACTAACCTCCTGGCCACACCTGTTAGGGAGCTGAGATCAAAGTAGGTATAATAAATTTGATATCACCCTAACCAGTACCAATAGAAAACAACCCCCATAACAATGCAGAACCGGAAAGATATACAGAGGGCCTTGTAAGCCGATCCAGAAGCATGTTCCTGCCGACATCCGAACGTCAGTTCCACTCGGGAAGCAGAGGAACTGAAATACATACGACGGTATTTGCATGAGAAAGTAGCCAACATACACGATGCTGATCAATGTATTAAATTGATGTCCTGTCAATTTCAGATCCTCTTCGAATCCCTGCAGTCGTGCAGAACTTTTCAAGTATCAAGGAATTGGAGACAACGCATTGGCTATTTCACCCACGCTATATTACTTCGGTCGATCTGAAAACTTGAGAAAGGGCCTGTGGGAAAACAGGGAGAGCTTACATAGTTCATCAGACTGACAAGAATGAGAAAGGAGAGCCTCAAATCCAATTTCCAGAGCAACCCTTTTTCGATTTGTCTCCGCCTCTCGGGACTGCCCAAGACAGCATCGAAGGTATTGATGTCCGGGGACCTGCTGTACTCCTCAATGTCTGGATTTATATCGACGTCGCCCAGCAGCCGATCCGCCGATGGTCTACGTGACATGGATAGTTGCCTGAGAGTGAGGGATTGTCGTATTGGAACGTAGGACGTAAAGCGGGGGGAAGAGGAGGACGCTGGGTGGTGCAAAAGTACATCAGAAGTTCCTCCAGATTCCATCAAATCGATGCGAGCGGTCCGTTGCCCATGGGGAGCGCTCTCATGCCTGACATTACTCCATAAAGAACGAATGAAGCGTTATCAGCTGGCTCCCATTGGCCAGAACACCTACTATGTTAGCCGCCTGCCGCAATACGCCAGTGGACAACGACGCGACCGCCAAGGCAGCAACCAAGCAGTAATACAGGGGGCTCTTGACGTACTCCCGAAATCAAGGATCAGAACCGGTGGTGTTTTCAAATCACACTGTTGAGTTCGAGCCTATGGCTAGAGGCCTCTTGAACTCGTACCACCATCATGTCGAGTTTTTTCCCACGCTGACGTGGACAAGAGCAGGGCATTCAGCACGCTGCCTACGCACAGAGAGGCGTTCTGCCTCTCATTCTCGGTACGCCAAGCACTGCGATCCCTGAAAGTCGACTGCCTCCGTCGCCGTTGACTGTGTTCTCGTCAACGTTTCCCACCGCCGACAAGTCATGCTCTGCCTTGGCTCAGCATGCCAACATCGTTTTCACCGCCTACAAAACCAGTCAATGCTCACAGACATGCCATTTCCATTTTTCAGCATCACCATCACTACTTCGAGACTATGCCGAGCTACTGAGGGGGGGCCTTGACAGGGCATACCCACGCTAACCGTGCAGTCATGTCGGTAGACCACCGCTGGAGACCCACGAACCCAGGACCAGGAGTTGCTAGACCTCTCACTGAATGTCAGTATACCACCGCTGGACCAATCGGGGCACAGGTCAAGGAGTTGCCGGACCTCTCACTGCATCGTTTGTTACGTTGGTCACTGCCCACAAACACTTACATCATACGCTTGTCGTCTCGTTTCGTTTCTGTTTTGGTTTCCTTTTCTCCACTACCTTCGGCTTGGAGTTTCGCTCCGCCTCATATGCCAACTTACCATTGCACTGACACTACAAAGACGACCTACAATTCTACGTTCAACAGTACTTTTGGTTCATATGACACAGAATACTCCTACGGCCTGTTGGCACCGCGTCTTAGCACACCTGTTTGCTTGCAGCGGTATATAAATATAGAATTCTCTCTCTCTCTCTCTCGAGCCTATGGCTACTTGTAGTAGTAGGAGTCAGAAATATTCCATTCCTCACCCCTGTTGGATACCATAGAATAACACCCTATAGTACCCCAATGATTGTTAACATGTACTTGATAGCTAGTGTGTAGTCATGTACCCAGTGTAGCTAGTGCTCATACATGTTTCAGTTCGCGTCTTCGACTCCACTGCAATCCACAACCTAAATACTCCACTCTCCATGAAAGAGAGGTGGCTGAATGCAGATAGTCCTTATGTATCTACTGACCATGTAGCATCATGATAGCGTCTGAATCAGTATAACTACAAAATGCTTGGTTCACACTCGCACATAGGGACTTCTAATAAAATATACATTATACTGTGACTACTACACAATGCTACCAATGGCGACGACGTCGTCACTGTACCGTAGAGGAGGCCATCGGCGTGGCACCGTTCGCAGTGGGGAGGGCCATCATCGTCATCGCGCCGTGGTGATGGGTCATTGGTGTGGGCGCTGCTGCACATTTGGAGTGGGAACAGTGAAGTGGTGATCATAGTCGCCATGTCGAGATCGTCGTCCTCGCGCGGTCGTCGTCTGCGTGTGTGCTGCTGCACGCTGGGAGTGGCTGTCGTAGTCGTCGCGCCATGGTGGTGGTCGGCGTCGTCGATGTGGATCGTGCCAAGGTCCTGGTGGCCGTTGGCGCTGATTGAGCAATGAATGCTGGTGGTGGAGGCGGTGGAGGCGGTGAAGATTGACCGGCGTGTCGTAGTCGTGCAGCTTGCTGCACGATGATGGTGGTTAAGTGCTGGTCGTGGTCGCGGTCATGATGTGGTCACAGTTGGCGGCAGCGTTGGTGGTGGAAATGGTCGGCGTTGAGGTTGTCCACGTTGGCAGTGATGGCAGTAGTAGTTTCTAAAGGGTCCCATTTTGCAGAAAAAAAAGAAAAACCGTAAGGTATGAAATACTAATCCGGAAGGACGCACCTCAAGAGCGTCGTCGACGGTCTCGAGACGAAAGCAGGAGGGTTGGGAGACAAGGCGAACGAGAAAGTACTCTGCCTAAGGTGGCCGATGCTTCAAACACGAAAAGCGAAGATGAAGCTGCTTACAAGCCCGATGGCGTTCGTTGTCTTGTATGATTCCAATATCCCTCGGAAATTTGGTCGTTGGCGGATGGATAAAGAGAGATGAGCAAACACAGTCACACAACATACCATGCCTCGTACTAAAATTCATCGCCGAGTCCGAACGTTGCCCCGGACACACGCACGTCCTTCTTGTCACCACAGGAAGCGTCGCATCCATCAAAGCACCGCTAATAGTCAAGGAGTTCTTCAAGGTCAGCTCACTCGGTCCATGACGAGTTCCCATCTGTGCACACACTGCTTACGGTAGTATAGAGATGTCAAGGTCGAAGTCATCTCCTCGAAGCCGTCCCTGGTTTTCTTCAATGCGGAAGATGTGGAAGAAACGGGTGCGAGAGTGTGGACGGACGACGACGAGTGGTCGGTAAGTGTATCTTGTTTCCGATCCTACTCATCCCCTAGCATAGTGAGCATACACGCCGCCGTGTACCCGTCTTACGTTACCCTTGTTTCCATCAGGGATCATATCAAATCAAAGACCCGATCCTTCACATTGAGCTGAGGCGATGGGCCGATGTCGTCCTCATTGCACCTTGTTCAGCCAACACACTCGCCAAGATTGCTGGAGGCTTGTGCGATAACCTCGTTGTGCGTATTCTCCTATCTTTTCATATATGCATTTAGACCAACTTGGTATCGTGTGGTCTTCCGGTACCGGTGCAGACTTCCATGCTGCGTGCACTCGCACCTACGACGCCGACGTACGTATTCCCTGCGATGAACACTTTCATGTACGAACACCCGCTTACGGCCGAGCACCTTCGCATCGTACGTGAGGTCATAGGATACAATGTTATCGGGCCTATTGGGAAGAACCTCGCATGCGGTGATGTTGGTGAGTGCAGACGAACACAGCGGCGTATATGCATTTACATACTCTCTTTTGGGTGATATAGGGGTAGGTGCTATGACTGAATGGAGAGACATTGTCAACATCGTAGTAGACAGATTTCAGCTGCAGTTGAAATCATAGCCTGCGTCATTCTTTTCGATCTTACATGGAGAGGTGAGTTGCATGTGATATCTTGGTTGGGCTCCAGGCCATTCCCTTGAACAAGGATGGCACGAGATAAATACTGGGCCGGCTCTGACCTCTGGCAGTGGATATCAATAACCATCGACCACCCTCACCGCCATGCTACATGTCCTTATCGCCAAAGAAACGTGCATGTACACACAGGTCTTCCTAGCTGGTCAGCTCGTCTGCGAGTACATCATGCACCGGGCATCCCAACGTATGTAGTCGCAGGAAATCTCCAACCGGTTACGTGATATATCTGAATCCTCCGGGTAAGCCAAGAGCACACTCATTCTTTAGCGAGCCTCGGCGTAATCCGGCGATTCTGGTGCCGACAGCATGCTATGTAGCTAAGCTTGCAAGGTCTAGCAAGAAAATGTCACACTTGTACCAGATCTAACCAGAAAGGTCGCAACTGTGCCAGGTCTAGTGGATCTTGCGAGCCCGCTTTGTTCGGGCTAGCTTTTGAACAAAGTCACTCGTCAGTGAGTCCTTCTCTTCTATGGATCAGTAACAGCAGGATCAACTTCGGGTGATGACCAAACCGGTTGACGGTATGGCGTGACAGCGTGCAATATGCAGGAACGGTGCAGCATCTGGCAGGTGCGTACAAGGCATGGGTGCTTGAGCAGTAACACAAGGGGCTCCCGACATGTCCCCAAAATCAAGGAATGCATCAGAATCAGTTGTATCTTCAAATCACACTGTTGAGACCGGGAACAATTCGAGCCTCGTCGAGGATATGGCTGGTGAGCATGGCGGAGCAACCCCGTGCATTTATTGCACCAAAGATAAGGTGCAGTCGATTCGCCCACAGGGTTCGACTGTATCCCACCCTGACAGGTGACTCTACTATACACTACATATTCCTTGATGAAAGGAAAAGCGTGGGGATAGTAAGAGTAGTGCGCGGGTGATGGAATACGTATCGGATGCGGGTTAACATGGATCAGAGTTGTGAGTAACGATATTTTGGTTAGACAACACAAAATCAATGAGCATGAGTGATGACTTCGATACACGGATAGACAGTAATATGTGATGGGTCAATGGGCGCATCTCGTCAGCGCACTGGGCAGTACATAATGGCGAGGTGATGACTCACGAGGTCAGGACTTAGGAACAAAGACAAGCTCAGCCGTTAAACAGGCTTGAACGGGCAATCGGACGAATGACCATTACGCCAGCCGCAATGGTGACACTATGATCCCCCACTATTGACGAAGGCATTGGCATCATCGGATCCATTCCACATGGAGACGGGGATGGATGGAGCGCACTGCATGAAGTGGTGGTGTGAGCATGCAGTCATCGGTGCATAGACACAGAAACATACAGCAGCAGGAAGCATCGTACAGAATGTAAATATGACTAGATTGTGTTCAACGAGGGAAACACTTCTATACGCAAGAACTGGGTCGAGGATATGTCCTAAACAAGAATCAAGGGTTCACACCGTACTGCCCAAAAAACGCAGTCTTCACTGAAGCAAACGATTGATGCTATTGATACAGTTTGACTGATCATGTGGCAAAGAGGAGCGCATGGATTCCAGATTAGTGCAGTGTCAACCAGCGATTGTACGTAGGAGGGAAGGGTTCGGCTACATTCAGCACTCACTGGCAGCTTGGGTCCGTACTACTCGTTGGGGGTATAGTACCTCCAGGGTTGTTCATCAAATGCTTATCGATTATCGATGAGTCGCAAGCTCCAGGAAAGCTACCATTGCAGTGATTGGATTGAAAAGGAAGTATGATCAGGGGTGCAATGGATGGGAATCCACTGCGTGATCTCGATCATAGGTCGAAGCTGTTCTTGGCTTCCTTGCTGCAACCCTGTCTCGGAAAGGCGGATTGTCAAGTTCCAAAAGTATATGCAGCACGTCGGTGAGGTGGATACAAACCTGCACCAAGCCTTACCCCGGTCATAAGTGACACTGGGTTGTGAGTTAAGTCATCGGTATACCCACTGGTAACTTCAAAATTTCATGTATGCACCATTTCACCCGTTGGTCCTGAAAGATTACAAGGTTAACGCCAGTCCCTATGTGATATATCTGAATCCCCGGGGTAGGGAGAGCGCATGCTCGTTCTTTTCTGCTTCCTCGTTGAGCCGCATAAGGTGCAATCGATATACCCACAACATGAGAACGGTTATCATAGATCCCAAAGTGCAGATCAGGTATGACTTGGCATAGGACGGACCCCATGAAGCCGGCCATAAATATCTAGTATAATGCATGCAATGTTACTGTTTGCCGACGTTCCAAGAGACTCACGATGTTCCTATGTTTGCAAGGCTTGCAGCCGAGTTGATGAGCGCGATGGCAACAGCTCTCTTGGACGATGATTCAGGTATCGAGTTGCTCACCCACGCCAACAACACAGTGAACGAAGTCGTATGCTGAGCCATGAAAAATCTGAACTACGTGAGTGATACGAGAGAAACGAAGTGGTTACTCAACTCACAGAGACAGATAGCGGATGGAGGTATTCATTGTCAGGATTGCCATGGCGAAACCAACGATACCCATCGAGACTAGCCCTGTTATGTGCCAGAAACGCTCCGCAGTTGCATCGGAGTGTCTGCGAAAACTCTCAGATACTAGTAGACATCAAAAAATCGACCAAAACAAACCGCGTGACGATGAACGCCGTTGCTAAACTAAGTAGCCATGGGGGAGCACAAAGTAAAAGTGTAATTGTTGGACTGTATCCCATAGTAGCAGCTAGAGTGGGGAAATAGAGTCCGAATGACATCGAGGCATTCAAGACAGCCATGGATGTTGCTAGCCACCACACTGTCCAGTCCGCAAAAGCTTCCAAAACACCATGTCGTCGAACGCTCTTAGAAAGATCATGCTCAGCCCCGCACGCTTCTTCTGTCATTCTTCGCTGAGCTAGCATTTGTTCTTCGGGGGTGAGCCAAGAGGCCGGGGTGGTGGGGAAATCCGGGATCATGTAAAGGGCAACTAAAGCCATGGCAAACGTCAAGCCACCTTCAATGAAGAAGAGCCACCTATCAAATGGAGAAAGCAAGCGCGAGGGCTATCAGTTGGTCATCCCTGCTCACCTCCAAGCGGAATAGCCAAGTTTCCCGGTGAGTTGATCAAAAATGCTGCTGACTGAGGCACCGCAAGTAAAATACGCCATTCTTAATCCGAGCTCGTCACGTTTGTACCTGGAACACCATATGATAATGTGAGGCACACATCGCGATGAAAATCCAATGTACCATCTGGTGAGTATAAATATAACTCCAGGGTAGAATACTGCCTCCGAAAAGCCGAGCAAAAAGCGTGATATGAGGGCACCACGATAACTACTTATCCAGGTTTGTCCGAGAGGAGATCAGTTTGTAGAACCTACCTAGTGGCGGCACCCGTCAAAAAAAATTGAGTTGCTACCAAGGCCTTACACGGGCGTGAGATGTCTACAGACCTGTACTGATGGAAAGGAGACCCCACAGAAAAACAGAGAAAGAGAGGTATGCGGATGGTCTTTTAAGCTGATCGAGGAATAGGTTTCTGAAAACTCATAAGTATCCTAATAACATTTGTCCAGCAGGGCCGCGACGCACGAGGGCACTTGCATGAGCACATAGCCGACGTGGAGGATACTGATAAGAGTGTTGAATTGTAGGCCTGTCAGGTGAAGATGTCGTGCGGTACTTCCAGACATTGCGTCTTAACAAGCAAGTGGAAAAGTACGAGTGACAAGCCTTACGGTAGATTACTCCTGTCCACCTCAAGTTCCCTGTTAGGTTGTCTGCAATGTCTGAGAAGAAACTCGGAAAGCTTACATAGTTCATTATGTAGATGAGGAGGAGGAAAGTGAGTCTATAATCTAGCTTTCTCAGTAGCTTCTTCTCAACTTGTCTTCGCCTTTCTGAGCCACCAAAGACAGTATCTGGATGATGATCGGTGTGCATAGACGTGCCATACTCCTCAAAATCTGGGTTTATATCAATATCGCCTAACAACCGGTCTGTCGAAGCTTGGGAAGACATCGACAACAGTCCGAGAGATGTAGAATGGAGGAGTCGCTAGTGGTGCACTGCAGGTAACTTCGACAGCCCTTTCTAGGAAGCCGGATAAATCCGGGGCAGTGCATTTCCTACGCTACTGTGTGGCTATCACACAACAAAGGGAATGCTAAGTGTAGTGGAAAACTTCAAGTATCGGCAACCCCGTGCATTTAGTTGCACCATTAAAAGAGTGGCATTATTAGTATGCCATTAGTCAGTCTTCCGAATGTGCCAGGGATTGATGCCATGATTCATCGGTTGGGTTATGTGTGTAGCAACAATTCAACTCACATATGCATCTGCTTCCTGGTTGAGCTGGATAAGGTGCAGTCGATTCACCCACAGGGTTCGACTGTATCTCGCTCTGGCAGATGGTGACCCTACCATACCTTAAGGAAAGGAAAGTCGTAGGGGATAGTAAGAGTAGTGTACAGGTGATGGAATACGTATCGGACAGTGAGCGCATCTCGTCAGCGCACTGGGCAGTACATGATGGCAAGATGGTGACTCACGAAGTCAGGACTCAGGAACAAGTGGGAGAAATAAAGTCAAACTCGGCCCTCCGGGGGTTAAACGTTGAACGGGCAATAGGGCGAATGACCACCGCGCCAGCCGCAATGGCTGCACTGTCCCACCGCACTATTGACGAAGGCATTGGTATCATCGGACCTGGAGACGGAGATGGATCGGGCGCACTGTGTGAAGTGGTGGTGTGAGCACACAGTATATTAGTGCATCACAGGAACGTACAACAGCGGGAAGCATCGTACAGAGTGTAAATATGACTTGACCGTGTTCAACACTTATATACAGATCGTAGCAAGAACTGGGTCGAGGGCATGTCCTAAACAAGAACACCAAGGTCTCGCATTGTACTTCCCAAAAAAACACAATTTTTACTGAACCAAACAATTAATGCAATTGATATGGTTTGATTGACCATGTGGTAAGGAGGAGCACATGGATTCCAGATTAGTGCCAAGGAAGCTAGGAGGGAAGGGTTCGGCTACATTCAGCACTCACTGGCGTCTTGGGTCCGTACCACTTGTTAGGGGTATATGTAGTACCTCCAGGATTGTTCATCAAATGCTTATCGGGTGCAATGGAGGAAATCCACTGAGTGACCTCGATCACAGGTCGAAACTTTTTGCTGCAACCCTGTCGTGGTAAGGCAGATTGTCAAGTTCCAAAAGTATATGCAACACCTCGGTGGGGTGGATACAAACCTGCACCAAGCCTTACCTAGGTCATAAGCGACGCTGTGTTGTGAGTTAAGTCAAGTCATCGGTATACCCACTGGTAACTTCAAAATTTCACGTATGCACCATTTCACCTGTTGGTCCTGGGGAATTACAAGGTTAACGTCGGTCCCTATGTGATATATCTGAATCCCCGGGGTAGGGAGAGTGTATGCTCGTTCTTTTCTGCTTCCTCGTTGAGTCGCACAATGTGCAATCGATACACCCACAGCATAAGAATGGTTACCACGAATCCTGAAATGCAGATCAAATATGACTTGGAATAAGACGGACCCCACGAAGCCGGCCATAGATATCTATAATTCATGTAAGGGGTCCAACTATCTGCTGACACTCCAGGACTCACGATGCTCCTATGTTTCCAAAGCCCGCAGCCGCAGTGGCGAAAGCTATGGCAATAGCTCTCTTGGACGGTGATTCATGTATCGAGTTGCTCACCCACGCCAATAACACAACGTATGCGACTGTAGATTGGGCCATGAAAAATCTGAACTACGTGAGTGACATAAGTCAACCGAAGTGGCTGTTCAACCCACAGAGACAGATAGCGGATAACAGTGTTCATGGTCAAGATGGCAATAACGAAACCAACAATACCTATCGAGAGTGGCCCCGTTACATGCCAGAAACGATCACCACTTGCATCCGAGTGTCTGCAAAAGTGTTTAGACAGCGGACGTTGGAAATCCCTCAAACGAACCGCATGACGATGAACGACGTCGCTAAACCAAGAATCCATGGGGGAGAGCAGAGTAAAAGGGTGATCGTTGGACTGTATCCCATTGTAGCAGCGAGAGTGGGGAAATAGACCCCAAATGACAGTGAGGCATTTAAGATGGCCATGGATATTGCCAGCCACCACACTGTCCAGTCCGTGAAAGCTTCCACAAGGCCAGATCGCTGATTGCTTTTGAACAAATCGTGCTCAGTCCCACACATGTCTTCTATCATCCTTCGCTGAGCCAGCATTCGCTCCTCACTTGTGAGCCAAGAGGCCGGAGTGGTGGGGAAATCCGGGATCACATAAAATGAGACTACTGCAATAATGCATGTCAAACCACCTTCAATGAAAAAGAGCCATCTTTCGAAAGCCAAATGTAAGCACCACGATTAGCTGCACGTAGGTACTCACCTCCAAGCTGTATATCCAAGTTTGCCATCCATTATCGCAAGGACTCCCGATGCGGCCAGGGAACCAAAAATGTTGCTGACTGTGGAACCGCACGAGAAGTATGCCATCCTCAATCCGAGCTCGTCACGTTTGTACCTAGAACACTGAATGTGAGGGAAGCACCCCGACGAAGAAATCCAGATATGTACCATCTGGAGAGCATGAAAACAACTCCAGGGTAGAACACCGCTTCCGAAAGGCCAAGCAAAAAGCGAGATATAAGAGCTCCACGATAACTACATATCCAAGTTGGTCCGGCTGTAAATCAATTTTGTAAGACCCACCTAGTGGCAACGCCTACCAGAAAGCTAAGTTGATATCGAGAGAAATACCTCAGTGTTCACTGACCTGTACTGATGGAAAGGAGACCCCACACAAAAACGCAGAAGGAAAGGTATGCGGATGGTCTTCTAAGTTGATCGAGGAATAGGTTTCTGCAGACCCCTGAGCATCCCAATGACATATGTTCAGAAAGGCAGCGACGCACGATGGTACTTGCATGAGCACATAGCCGACGTACATAACACTGATAAGAGTGTTGAATTGCTGGCCCGTCATGTGAAGATCCTCTTCCAGGCCTTTGAGTCGTGCAGCACTTTCTAGACATTAATGAGAGCAAAGCAGGAGTAACGACACTTACGCTACATTACTCCTGTCCATCTCAGGTCCCATGGTAGGTTATTCGGAATGACCAGCCAAGAAGGAACTTACAAAGTTCACTATGTAGACAAGGAGAAGGAATGCAACCCTATGATCCAGCTTTCTCAGCAATTTCTTCTCAACTTGCCTTCGCCTTTCTGGTCCGCCAAAGACAGCATCCGCGTGTTGGTGAGTATCCCTAGATGTTCCATACCCCTCATCTATCTCAGTGTTGCCTAACAATTGATCTGTCGACATTCTTGGTGACATTAGAGGTGGAATAAGAGAGTCGGTAGAGGTGGGGTGAGAACTTGAAATACCTCACTTTGGCCGTCGGCACATATGAGAGTGTGTACAACCACTGTTCGGCAGCCCAGCGGTCAATGACGGTTTGAAGGTACTTTAAGCGGCACTGTTGTCCCACGTCTTGCTTACTAAGTGTCCCTTCAATCCTACCTCGAGTTCCTCCGGTCACCACACACAGCTTACGGTGGTCAGATTCGTCCATCAAGCCTATGAAAGTCCACTAGGCACCAATGCTGCCTCTATTAGGATAGCCAGGAAGCAACTTGGCATGGCCAATTCTGGGGCCCGCTTGACGTTTATACTCGAGGAGTCTAGATAGTCCATCTTGTTTCCTGCATACCGGTTCTACTACGAAGTTACCTCGCCAAGCGATTAGCCCCTACCATCCTGTTTCCTCCATACCAGTTCTGCTATGAAGTTCCCTCGCCCAAGCGGTTCATAAACAGCACAGCAGTAGCCATGATGCGCCACTGATGGCTGTACTCCAATTGTTCGACTTGGTCAAATCAACTACTTTAATGACAGAACCACAGCAAAAGCATGCTTTGTTTACACATATAAAGGCGACTCCTCTTTGCTTTTTGAGTTCTTTTGCAACTGTGCCATGGCTTCGGCGCACTACGCAGGTGAGCTGATGCAGGCCCCGTTAATCGGGTCCTTCTTCAGCCTATTGTGAGTCTTAGTTGACCTTCAGCCCGGTGTAAAAGGTCTGAATGCTGTTCAGATTTTACGGGATCAGTTGTGTGCA
Organism: Scleroderma bovista; assembly: GCA_037178675.1. Taxonomy (NCBI): domain Eukaryota; kingdom Fungi; phylum Basidiomycota; class Agaricomycetes; order Boletales; family Sclerodermataceae; genus Scleroderma; species Scleroderma bovista. The sequence continues at coordinate 149,150 of JAYMGJ010000087.1, read as the reverse complement.
GACCTTTTTTTACTACCAGACCTACCCCGATGACAACATATTTTTGAAGCTCCTGGTAAATATATCTTGTACATAATCACTACAGTTGCCGGGGAACTGAGCGTTCTATGCCAGGTGGCCGTGATTTGGTACATATCAAGTGATTGTTCACACCTTATGCACCCTCTTCTCATTCCTGCTCCAGGATCCTCGAGACTATACAAAGTGGATTCACGATATCTTTCAATAACACCTATTTTATACAAGGATTTGGCAACATTTCTATGCTCGCTCATAATAGCTGGTATGCTCCATTGTCTGCCAGCTTCACTCTCCTCAGGTCAGTACAGGGAGTTTGTGGTGCGTACAACACAATGATTCTGGTCAAAAGACCAGTGATTGATGGTGCCTAGGTTACTTGCCAATTAGGGGTGAGTCCTCATTATCTACTCCATTTTTTGAATGTCCTCAATTTTTTGGATTTTCCAGCTTGTTATCATCCTCCTTGTAAATATGTATGTCCCATGCATACCAATTGCTATAATGTAAACTTCCTAATGTCTCAATCCATTCAGATACTTCATTTGGCGAATATGGAAATGTAAGTGGTCGTAAAGTCGCATATTTTGAAATCCTCATGCACCACCAAAGTTTCAAAGAATATCGGAGCTGCATGTCTGTTGGTGAGGCTCTCTGTCTACTCTAGAAAGGGATAGAGGGGCTCAAGTTGGATCACAGCTGTTTCTGTCGATCGCTCGCTTTGGTAAGTTCCATCCCTAACCAGCTACTGAGTGGCATCCAACGAGTGTGGTTGTAGTACTTGGAATGGCTACGACAATTCTAGGGTAAGTACTTTCACCAGACTTTTCCATCCATTATTCTGACGAAAACACAGTCTCATTTACACCACCTGGGAATCATTCGGGCATCACGCTCAAGTTCATTTTTTTCCCATGATTTCATACGAAGTCACTCACAAAAAATGGTTGTAGGCAATTTTAGCTGTTACACTTTCCCTTGTTATCATCCAAGACACACTCATGGCAGCGATTCTTACATATTACTTGTATACCAGGCGCACGGCAAGGTTAGAATCACAACATCGACAATGGCAATTGTTCACATGGCCTCTGGTTACAGATCTGCACAACTTGTGACTCGTTTACTGGCGTATATTGTAGCTACGGGTGTTCTTACGAGGTTTTCCATTTTACCCCCTCTTCATCATTTGTCTTACATTCATCACTGCCCAGCATGGTTGCAATGGTGGCGCTGGTCTGTGTAAGTAAAATACTGTTGTGGTACAGATAACTGAGGCCAGAGTATCCGGAATAGTTGTTGGCTTCCCCAAACAGTCTGTTGTGGCTGTCTATCATCCTAGTTCAGGTAAAAGGTAGGCTTGAACCTGTTTTTTCGCATGCTGTAATGCCTACTCACCACGTCCTAGTATATGTAAACTCAGCGCTACTGTCGTACGTTGCTCCATTACTCGCGGCGGCAATCAGCTTAGTATATGTCGACCATTGCAGCCTCAATCAACGACAATATCTGAGGAAGCCTCGTCATCATACAGAAATTTCACTCAGTGAATTCGTCATCGCTCCGGAAAATAGCAAGACCTCAGAACAGGATGTTGAATGAATATGTATCAAGTTCAGTGTCATTTGTCTTTATCTGTGTAATATTAATATGGATCATTCATGCGTAGTCTGACTGCTTCGAGAATACTTACTACTTTGTGTCTGTATAGCAAGTTATGTGCAGGAAACCCGATCAATTCTCGTGGTTTGTGTTCAAGCCGAGGACTTAGAAGCAAGGCTGATCATCACACGACCGGATGCTTTAACCCTCCGCCCCAGAGTTGACCGCCCTCGTAATCAGCGGACGCGTCGTTGCCATAACTGCAAGCTCAACTGTCCCCTTGCAACCGACGGTCTATGTCCAAGAGTCTCGATGACCCTGTCAATCAACGGCTGGCCCTTGAACATAAGACTCCCAAAGCCAAACCTTGATAGTGTCCGATAAGACGTTCCACAAATCTTGGACGGGGGCGGTTATACAAATGCCCTGACTGAGACTTCGAATTGGTCAAACTATTGAGCAATCAACGTGTGATCTGTCACATCGTGCATTTCATCGTTATCAGTAACTCGTCGTTCGATTTCGCATGTTCAAAGCATAGTTCATCTCGGAAATACATCAGAAATGGACCTCGTCAAAAGGGTATCTTGTGATCGTTGACTATATTTCTAGAACATTTCAATCACCCGGTGGTGTCATTCAGAGTGCCCCATAAGTTACTATTACATACATAAATTTGAGTTACATACCAGATCATGGCCAACTACTACGTGATATATCTAAACCCTCTCGGCAAGCCCAGAGCACGCTCATTCATTTCCGCTCTCTTGTTGAGCCGGATAAGGTGTAAGCGGTACACCCATGTCATGGGGATGCAAACCATGTAAGCCAGAATGCAAAACATGTATGACTTGGAGTACGATGGCCCCCACGAAGCTGGCCACAAATATCTATGATTGTGATGGAACATCAACGGTATATCCAGATACTTGAAAAACCTACGATGACCCTGCATTCGCAATGCCAGTACATGTATCAATGAATGCGAAGGCGACCGCCCGCTTGGATGGTTCGGGTATCGAGTTGCTCATCCATGCTAAGAAGATGGCATATACGATGTAAGATTGAGTCATGACAAGTCTATCATATGTATCAGACGCAGGAATAATAAAAACACCCCTCAACTCACAGAGACAAGTAGCGGACAGCTATGTTCATTGTTAAGATTCCGAGGGAAAACCCAATGATACCCACACAGAGTAAACCAGTGATATGCCAGAAACGGTCCCTGGTAGCATCTGAGTGCCTGAAAGGGGGCTTGAGTGAGCAATGAGAAGAGCGACCAACAGCACACAACGAACTGCGAAACATAAAATGACGTCGCTGTCCCTAAGATCCACGGAGGAGCACAGAGCAAAAGAGTGATGGATGGGTTATATCCGATAGTAGCAGCCAAGATCGGAAAGAAGTTTCCAAAAGACTGCCCAACAGTTATGAGGAACCTCACGATTGCTAACCACCACACTTTCCAGTCAGTGAATGCTTCGACAAAACCCGATTTCTGTGTTTTTTTTTGCTCGACACCACATAAATCTTCAACCATTCTGTGCTGTGCGAGAAGTTGTTCTTCACGTGTTAGCCATAAGACCGGTGTATCGGGGAAGTCGGGAATCAAGTAGAAACCTGCTGCTGAAATGAGGCATGTTAAGCCACCTTCCATGAGGAAAAGCCACCTATAAGGACCCCAATACGTGAGCCGCACGTCGGCCCTTTATTGTTGCTCACCTCCAGCCTGCAAACCCGAGTTTTCCTTCCATTGTGGAAAGTATTGCGGATGCAATGAGAGGGCCCAAAGTTCTACTAAGAGCGCTCGCGAAACTGAAATATGCCATTCGTACACCTAGCTCGTCGCGCTTATACCTTCAAAACTATAGTATAAACAACCTGGTGTCAATGAGATAATATAGTTACACACCATTTAGAGAGTATGAACAGAACTGCAGGGTAGTATACAGCTTCCGTTAAACCGAGGAAAAAGCGGGATACGAGGACTGCACGATAACTATCCATCCGAAGGGTTGGGTTTAGTATTTACAAAAAACCTGTCTCATGAGCACACACTTCTGTGCCAATCCTACCAGGAATGTGATTTCAAGTGATGAGTTACATTTCTGATACCACGTGGATTCGGCCACAAACCAATACTGATGCAGATGATCCCCCAGAGAAAGACGCAACAGGAAAGATATACAGACGGTCTTCTAAGTCGCTCGAGAAGTATGTTTCTGCCAGTAAGTGGGTACTAATGCCACTCAGGCTACAAGACAGTACACTTACGATGGTACCTGTGTGCATATACATCCGAGAAACGTGATGCTGATGAGTGTATTGAATTGTTGACCTGTCATGCGAAGATCCTCTTCTAAGCCTTTCAGCTGGGCAGCACTGTTCGAGCGTTACAGTGATGAATAGGGAGTAGCCCATTGATCCTGATTCTGACGATACTCACGCTATATTATTCTTGTCCACCTGAATTACCGTGTCGGTCATCTCAAAAACAAGTAATGCAGAGCACCCACCAAATTCATGATGGAGACAAGGGTGAGGAAAAAAACCCTCAAGTCCAGTTTCCAGAGCAGAATTTTTTCGACTTCTTTTCGCTTGTCAGCATCTTGGCTGCTGATGTCTGCATGCTCCTCAGCATCTGTGCTTATTTCGATATCGTCCAACAGCCGATCCGTCGATGCTGTGAGTGACATCAACTGTCCACTATAATGGAAGATGAGGTGGTTGACCTGTGTGAGAGTAAAGAACTGTGCTGCAGCGGTACGTACTGATCCTATACATGCTGACCCAATAAGACTCGCCAGTGCAAGAGGGTGCTTTGAGCGCTCCAATTTCTTCCACTAAAGGCATCACTCTCGGGGATAATAGTGGTCTCTTTAGATGGGGTTATCGTCCAGTTAGATGAGTGACATAAACTAGGATACGGTGGGAATGATCCAAACTCCGTCTGGGTTACCAGACGGTCCAGACAAAACCACTATACTCTTTTGCTATTGTCTTTCGGTTGTTTCGCAAATGAGGACTCGAACACCCCATCGCGACTGAATCTGGGCAGTGAGCGCTTGAGCGATGACACCGAGGAATGGCCAGTTTCGCGATGCTTAGCTAGCTTCAAACTTGGTGAGTCGAGGATCCTCTTTGGTACTGACCGTGAACTTGTGTTAAGCTCTATCGGTTCCCGTGACCTACGTACTATCTGATGGAGTCCCATATATATACCCACGACCAGACGAAGCCGATAGAAAATGGTATCCTTCCCGACGAGAGCATTACTATTGCAATTGTGAAATCAACGTTTACGATCTACATCTATGAGGGTTGTTTCGATGAACTACTACGTGATATATCTGAATCCTTTAGGTAAGCTAAAAGTACGTTCATTCATTTCCGCCTTCTTATTGAGCCGAGTAAGGTGTTGACGATACATCCACAACATGATAATGGATATCGAGAACGCCAGAATGCAGAAAGAGTAGGACTTGGAATATGACGGGCCCCATGACGCTGGCCACAAATATCTATCATCATTGTAAGGACTCATCACCAGATTGACACGATGAATTTGAAATACTCACGATGCCCCGATGTTTGCAACGCCCGTAGACGCGTTAACGAAGGCGATGACAACTGCCCGCTTGGATGACGACTCAGGTATTGAGTTGCTCACCCAAGCTAGCATAACAATGAACGAGACCCAGGATTGAGCGATGAAAATGCTACCGCGGTTATGAGATACACGCATATACGATTGAAAACACGTCTCAACTCACAGAGATAAGTAGCGAGCAGTGGTGTTCATCGTTAACATTCCTATGGCAAAACCGATTATACCAATGAAGATTGGGCCAGCAACATGCCAGAAGCGGTCCTTTTTAGCATCCGAGTGCCTGTGAAGAGTCGAATGGCAATACGAGAAGAAATAACCATAAAACGAACCGTGATATGGCGAACGACGATGCTACGCCAAGGATCCATGGGGGAGCGCAGAGTATAAGAGTGACCGATGGACTGTAGCCCATCGTAGCAGCCAAGGTCGGGAAGTAATTTCCAAATGATAGCCCGACAGTCAAGACGGCTTTTGATAGTGCTAACCACCAGACTGTCCAATCACTGAAGGCTTCGACGAGGCCAGATTTCTGCATCTCCTTCTTCTCTACACCATGGAGGTCTTCCGCCATCCTTCGCTGGGCTAATATTTGTTCTTCGTCTGTAAGCCATGAAGCTGGTGTGGTGGGGAAGTCGGGGATCATGTAGAAGCCTGTTACCGCAATTGCACAGGTCAAACCACCTTCCATAAAGAAGAGCCACCTGTGAAAACATGGGTTTGATGAGTCCAGCCATAATCACATTTGCCACCGACCTCCAGCCTGCATAGCCGAGCTTCCCATCCATCATAGCAAATATTCCAGACGCGATGAGAGAGCCTAAAGCTTTGCTGAAAGCATTGCCACAGCTGAAGTATGCCATTCTTAAGCCAAGCTCGTCACGTTTGTACCTTAAACACTGGCCGGTCAGCGAAATATCAAAAAATCGAGGTCATGTACCATCTAGAAAGCATGAATAAAATGCCGGGGTAGTAAACGGCTTCTGTAAATCCAAGGAAAAAGCGTGATATGAGGACTGCGCGGTAACTACCCGCCCGAAACAAGTTTAGAATTGCAGTAGAAAACTCCGTTTGGTAGCAACAAACCTCTGAGCCATGCCTGAGAGTGATTTGATTTCGGGTCTTTAAAAAGCTGATAGACTGTATAGATTCACTGACCAATACTGAGCGAGAACATCCCCCAGAAAAAAATGCAAGAGGACAGGTACACAGACGGTCTTCTAAGCTGATCGAGAAACATATTTCTGCAGAATCTTTCAGCACTAGTGTCTCCCGATGCAGAAATAGAATACGTACGACGGTATTTGCGACAGCACATAGCCAACATACATAATACTGATAAGGGTATTAAATTGCCGTCCTGACATATGAAGATCCTCCTCCAAGCCTTTCAGTCGTGCAGAACTGTCCGAGAGAGTATTGGCAACTTGTGGGCAATAAATATTCACAACTACACTCACGCTACATTACTCCGGTCTACCTGGAGCCCAGTGTTAGTCTTCCCGGCAGGTGTAGGAGTTCAGAGGGCTTACGTAGTTCATTATACTAATGAACAGGAGGAATGAGAGCTTCAAATCCAGTTTTCGGAGCAGTGCCTTCTCGACAGTCTTTCGTTCTTCTGGGCTGCCAAAGATATCGTCTGCACCATGATCATTGACCACGCCTGTGAATGCCCCATCCTCCTCTGTATCTGGGCTTATCTCGGCGTCGCCTAGTAACAGTCGGTCTGTTGACGTTCTGGAAGACATCTACTGTTAAGACGGAACTGCCCGGGGGTTGGGCCCAGTGGAGGTTCGATCGAGGTCGTCGGTGATGGGAATAAATGCGGCATACATGCGAACTGCGGCCCGCACGCTTGTCAGAAGCAGAAGTACTTTTGGCCAGTCTTCTATATATTCGTGTCACTTCGGCCGAATCAGCCCGCGGATGCCTGGGGGGAATAACATAGATAAGGAGTGGCCAGAGCCTTATATAAATCAGCCCGACCAACCTGAGTTTATCCAGTTCCATCGGAACGGTGACCTTCGGAAGACCGCCGCGCTGCGTTTCAACAACGAAGATTCAACCTAATATTCAAGTTGCTACTCGCTGGCTAGTGACTAGTACTACTTATGCGAGAGTAGAGAACTTGTGTTCTATTCTAGTATTTCCAATATCCTTCGAGTCGGCTGTAATCTGGTCCACTTAACCGTCACATACGCCAAAAGGCCGAAGGACAGACAAACGATAATTCAAGCTCAGGTAAGCCAGCGTGCTTACTACTACTACCACATCGGCATCCGACGTCACATCGTCTGCAGCGGAAGTGGCATTCAGATTTCGATTTCGATTGCAGTATGCTCTGAATCTGCTCAGGCCGCTCAGACTCGAGCTGAGTTGCCAACCCTTCCCTTCGTCAGTCAAAGAATTGACCGCGCCACGGAGATGTTCTTGAAGGCATATATATAGTAAGTTAGCGCTCCATTTCGTTTCCAATCAATTTGTGTTGGGCCATAACTGACAGAATAGGGATTCAACTGCGGAAGCTTCTTCGTTGTCCGACGTCTGAAGGGACTTCAAGCACTATATCAGAGAGCGGGTCTCTGGCCCAAAGGCTGATCAGGTGGTTTTGAGTAAAGACTATTTCTGACTATTTCCCTACAGGTTTACAACAGAAAGTACATATTTGATGACTAGGTACAGTATTGTGCATTGGAACTAGGTGATGTATCGAAATCCCCTCGGTAAACCTAGAGTATACTCCTTCATCTCCGCTTTTTTGTTGAGCCGCACGAGGTACAACCGGTGCACCCATAACATCAGAATAGATACTGTAGCCGACAACATACAAATCATGTACGACTTGGAGTATGTTGGGCCCCACACAGACGGCCATATATATCTACGGTATTGCGGTGAGAATATCGTAGGAAACACAGCCCACTTCGAGAACTCACGGGGCTCCAATGTCTCCAAGACCCGCCACAGACGTGACAACAGCTAAAGCGACCGCTCGCTTGGATGACTCGGGTATCGAGTTGCTCACCCACGCCAACAAAATAGAGTATGTGACTGTGGATTGAGCCATGAGAAACCTGCTCAATCGATGAGATGTATGTACCATAAATGACTGAAAATGTCATGAAACTCACAGAGACAAATAGCGGATGGAAATGTTCATCGTCAAGGACCCAATAACGAACCCAGCAAAGGCTAGTGAAACTGGACCAAAAATATGCCAGAAACGATCCCTAGTGGCATCTGAATGCCTGAAAATAGTTCAATATCCTGCAAGGAGAATGAGTCAAGAACAAAACGAACCGCATAAAGAGAATTGCCGTAGTGACGCCTAAGACCCATGGGGGTGCACAAAGTAAGAGGGTGACTGATTCGCTGTATCCCATCGTAAGAGCCAGGGTGGGGATGAAATCCCCGAACGACAGCGAAACATTCAAGAACGTCAAAGCAATCGCAAGCCACCATACGGTCCAGTCTGTGAATGCCTCTACCAGGCCAGATTGTTTGACGCAATTTGATACGAGACCATGCACATCTTCAATCATCCTTGCCTGGGCTAGGCTTCGTTCTTCGGCTGTAAGCCACGAGGCCGGGCTAGTGGGAAAGTCAGGCACCAGATAAAAGGCCGGTATAGCAAGGATGCACGTCGCAGCACCCTCCACGAAGAAAAGCCACCTGTAATGTCGTTCGAGAATTAACCAATCATTCATAATCGGTGGTTCGGCACTCACCTCCAGGCGGCAAAGCCAAGTATCCCATCCATCGTGGCGATAATTCCGGATGCAACAAGGGAACCAATGATTTTGCTGACCGAGCTACCACAAATAAAGTATGCCATCCTCAAACCGACTTCATCGCGTTTGTACCTGGAACGCTAAGGTAAGAAACCACATCTTGACCTGTAAGCGAGAAACATACCATCTAGAGAGTATGAACACAACGGCAGGAGGATATACTGCTTCCGTGAAACCCAACAAGAAACGAGATACAAGGGCCGCATGGAAGCTAATCGTCGAATTGAGTTAACAGAAAGGTGGCGCAATGAATTCTGACTTCTGAGCGGTACCTGCAAGAGAGGGGATGAGTCCAGATTCAAACGCGATGTGTTCGTTCCGCCAGAGGTCCACTGACCAGTAGTGATGGATAAGATCCCCCATGAAGTGATGCAAAGTGAGAGGTATGCAGACGGCCTTCTGAGCCGATTGACAAATGCATTTCTGCCGACTCCTGAACACTGATCTACTCATTGTGTAAGATTGGATACGTACGATGGTATTTGCATGAGCACAAAGCCGACATACAGGACACTGAGCAGCGAGTTGAACTGTTGTCCCGTCAGATGGAGATCTTCTTCCAGGCCTTTTATGCGCGCCGCACTTGCATGCAAGTCAATAAGTAGGAAACTAATATTGAAGGATCAAACTCACGCGACGTTACTTCTGTTCATCTCGGGTTCGGTAAGTTTTACAGGACAATTGTCAGGGACAATGAGAACCTACATTATTCATTATATAGACAAGAACGAGAAAAGAAACTCTCAGGTCTAGTTTTCGGAGTAGTCTCTTCGTGATTCGTTTTCGCCTCTCCAGGTTGCCAGCCTCGCTAACTTCTGTGCAATACTCTTCATCAACGTATTGGCGTATATCGGTATCGCCCAGGAGGTGATCTGTTGACGCTATGGACACCATTTATGGCTGCTGGAGAGGAAGATAGTGAGAACGAAGAAGGCGCCGGTGGCAAGGAATGGTGTCGTGGCCGCACATAGAATTGTTCTTCGGGACCGATAAAGAGTCCGTGAAGGTCCTAGTGCTTGTAGGAACTTGTTCAGCGCCAAAGATGCAACAGTTGCTCTACTGACGGATGGCAGGCGTCCTACTATTGGATCATGAATTGGCGCTTGCATCTAATCTTTCATAATTAGATCTCCGCTCTTCGGAATTGCACCCACTTGGACCCAACCAAGGTTAGTGACTTTTTGCTCACATTGACACCAGTCTAATGTATTTGTGAGGCTACGTGTTAAGAGGAACGAACCATCTTTTTATAACGCTGACTCGTTTCAACACCAGGGCCCGAAGTTGGGGGACTGTGAACTATTTCGACATCCCCTAACAGCCTGCAGTCCGTCGAGGCTCGCGGTACCATACTGAGCTGTCCGCTATCACAGAAGGTAAGTTAGGAAGTTTTGTATGAGAGCATGCACTGAGCCGAACTATAATATTGAAGGTCTTATACACCTGGGCCATTCCAATCATGGTCGCCGGGAGAATGTAAGTACCGACGGAGACCCTGCCTATTGGATCATGGATTATGTGCGCTTGCAAGCGATCCTTCATAATTTCCGCTCTTCATGATTGCACCTGCCAGACTATGTTGGTAGCCTTTCGTTTCGTTTGACACAACAAAAGGGAAACGACGTATAAGACAATCTTCTCATAGGTTTATCATCACCTGGGAGACAACCAAGTTTGAAATCAGTGATACGGCCTGCATATTATTTACTAAGTGTGCTGCAGCAGGCTTACATATCAGCTCCTTTCAAGTCGTTCCCCATTGCAGCCCGGACTGCGCCCCCGTCGGATCTGCCCAGGACCGTCATCCTTGTCTAGCTTGTCAAGCACTTGTGGGCCGTGGCTTTGATAACGGTAAGTCTCCGCCACACCGTATTCTGGGGGTGAGATCGAGATCTCGGTCTTCCCCGCAACCTACGGTTACACTGTTTTCGCCGCACCAGCGCTCAATGATATCGTATGCGACCTTCGCGCGCCTCTGATTCAAGCATCGTTTTCCGCAGGGATTCCTGTGTGCCAGTTCCCTTGAAGTCGCCATTTATATATAACAACAAAACAGATAACGCCTTGCTCTATTACATTGTGCGCCCGAATTGGGTGGGTCTCTGGACCTTGGCAATCCGGGATCAGGAGCAAAATCTCCGCCGCTTTGGAATATGAAGTCGAGTGCAGGAGGGCTGGAGAAAAAGGTAAATCCGCCGCCTACCGCCCTTCAGGATCCTACATATTCCCCCCATCGACCAGTGTGACCTAACTTCGCTGTGTGTGTTTGTTTTTGAAGAAGAACTCATGGTAAGTATATAGATCTGTAGGTACTGCGCACGAATGCTGCCATCTAAGGGGTATGTTTCTGGCACCGTGCTTCGAAAGCGATGGTCCCTGGATATGAAATTTTGGTCTTTCCCAAGGGATTCGATGATGCAGCCGGCCCCGGCGTCCAACCCATTTCTGGATCCTACAGTTATCGTAGCTGACACACAACACAGCATCGTTACAGGAACGCTGTTTGCGGGGCCGCTTCCATATGCTTCAGGAGATTGCCATTTTCCTGGAAGCCGCTAAGTATAGCTTGTCCACGTTGTCCAGCTCGTGCATGTAGGTGCGTGGCCTTCGAATTCGGAGATCTCAAAATCTGCACCCGCTTATGGTCTCCATGCCTCACGGTCGTACTTGTGTGATTGTACATATTCAATACCAAGCGCTTCACGGTACAACCTCTGACAAACAAGTAGCCCATCTGGTATATGTATGCTAACCACGTGGTATATCTGAATCTGTGGGGTAGGTCTAGAGCGGGATTCTTGCAGTCTTGTTCAACCGCACGAGGTGTGAGCGGTACACCCACAACATCGTAGTGGTTATCATGGCTGCGAATATACAGATCACGTATGACTTGGAGTACGATGGGCCCCATGAGGCGATCCATAGGTATCTGAAACCCCCGTAAGCACATGAATATTCGCCTGTGCTGTGAGAACGTACGATCCGCCAATATCTCCAAGGCACGAAAATGAGTTGACAAACGCTATTGCCACCGCTCGCTTGGATGACGACTCGGATATCGAGTTGCTCAACCACGCCATGGTAATCACAAAGGAAACCGGCGATTGAGCCATGAAATATCTACCATGCCCTTCAGTTATACAAATCCGCAACCGAAAGCCTCAGGGGGCTGACTCACAAAGCTAAGTAACGAATGCCAGTCTTCGTGGACAAGACGGCGATAATAGACCCAATGACGGCCATCAATATTGGGCCGGTCGCATGCCAGAAACGTTCTCCAGTTGCATCCGAGTGTCTGGGAAGTGCTAAGGTGATCGATAAAAACAAAGTCGTCATGGAGAACGAACCGCATGACCCAGATGGATGTTGCTACACCTATTATCCATGGAGGAGAGCAGAGTAAAAGCGAGACGATTGGACCATAGCCTACGGTAGCAACCAGGGTTGGGAAAAAACTTTGAAATGACAACATAATATTCATGAAAGTTGTTGTAATAGCTAACCACCATACTGTCCAGTCAGTTGAGGCTTCCGTAAGACCGGATCGCCGTGCGCTCTTTACCGGATCATCTTCAATGCCGCATACATCTTCCATCATCCTCTCTTGAGCTAGAATTTGCTCTTCTGTTGTGAGCCATGAGGCGGGAGTAGTAGGAAAGTCAGGAATCAAGTCAAGGGGCATTGCGACAACCACACATGTCAGGGCTCCTTCAATAAAGAAAAGCCACCTGACGTTATGCTTCAGTAAGCTTATCTGCCAGTCGCCGTCAACGCTCACCTCCATGCGGCAAAGCCAAGTATACCATCCATGGTGGCGAAAATTCCCGATGCAATGAGCGGGCCGATGACTCTGCTGATTGCGACAGCGCAAGTGAAGTAAACCATCCTTAAGCCTATTTCGTGACGTTTGTACCTAGAATGTTTGGAAGGTCAGCAGACAAAGACCAAAGACGGAATCCAACTATATACCATCTAGAGAGTATGAATAGAGCTCCTGGATAGTAGGCTGCCTCAACGAAGCCAAGGGAAAAGCGAGATAGGAGGGCAGAGTGATAACTATTGTTTTAAGTTGAGCCTGCAGACAACCAACGTGGCGATAGCTCACCTCGTGGCGGCACCTAGCAGAAAAGGGAAGTGAGAAAGGACTTGCCTAATACCATAAAGGCTCACTGACCTATGCATATGGAAAAGATTCCCCATAAAAACGTGCAACAGGATAGGTAAACGGAGGGTCTTCTTAGTTCACTGAGAAGTACATTGCTGCTGCCCTGTCAGCACTGGCGTGGATTAGTATGCAGATGATTGCGCGTACGATGGAATCTGCATGGGCATATAGCCAACAGACATTATGCCGATCAGCGTATTGAACTGTTGACCTGTCATATGAAGATCCTCTTCGAGGCCTTGCAATCGTGCAGCACTTGACAGACATTAACAACAAGTCGACAATGAAGAGAGAACTGCACTCACGCCACGTTAGTCCTCTCCAACTCAATCGCCGTGTAAGTTTTCCAGGAAATGTAACGTGTTTGAATAGGATGACTTACACAGTTCAACGTATACACAAAGACAAGGAAAAAGACCCTGATATCTAGCTTTCGAAGCAAGCTCTGCTCGACTTGTGCTCGCCTTCCGGAGCCGCAGAGGAGGACATGATGACCCGTGGAGGCGAAGGATGTGTGCTCGTCGGTATCGGGGCATATCTCGTCGATATCGCCTAATAATTGGTCTGTCGACGACCTGGGGAAACGTGACATCTGTCTGGGAACTGAAAGCTGGGAGAGTGGGTGTAATACGATTGGCTCCGTGGCACGAGACCAAAGGGGTCTGGATAAGATCTTCCCTGCATGTTTTACTTGACCATAAAGCGCCCTAACCCAGTCATAAATTTCATGCGCCATTCCGCTAGGGCGTCCCTAGTGCCTTGTAGGCAACCGCGGGAGTCCAAGAAGGGAATCTGCAAAGGAACCCAACTGCGCGCGAGAGGGAAAGATAGGTTGCTTCTTCTAAATTAGGTCGACCAGTCACCAGCGGTTGCTAGTATGCTTTACGTAATTGCAGTGCTCTCTCTCCAGAAGACCAACAGCATCGCGCCACCATCATGTTGAAGTACTACAGTTCTGAGTCTTCCTCTACTCTTCACATGTTGGCATGGCGTTGGATTTCAATCCATGACATAGGAATAACGCCGACTAATCCGATCGTGAGATGACAGCGGCGCAACTCCCTGAGCCTGGCGACAACTACGGAGATCAGTCCACAGAGCGAGCTGACCGTTTCTGGTTCAGTCAAGCTTCGGCCCCAAGGCTTAGTCTGCCGCATCGGGATATGTCCTGATTTGAAATCCAGTAGACCGGGGCACGAACGTGGCCGCAACTACTGGCTGGTGTATGCTAGCCAATGGCTTGCTTGGACACCGAGGCGGGGTAATAATAGCGAACAGGACGGGGCCCCAGGATAGGGTCACAAACAAGAATAGACTGCCGCACACTGCCATTCACTGCGCATAAACTACATAAATGGTACGTTTCGGGCGCTGTGCTTCGGACTCTGAGATACTATTTGCATAGATCCATACGATTCAGAGCAACAGCCTGTCAAAGCTGAATCTGAATCCCGGATGTTACTGGTATCATACAGGACACCACAGGAGCGTTGTTTTTGCGGACACTTGCATGAAACGGACTGTTATTCGTTGCGCTGAGGTTTAGGCCGATGTGGTAATTTACTCTGGTATATTTAAGTGTGCGCTCATCGAGGTTCAGCCCGAACGTCAACATCCGAGACCACGAGGGAGTCATGCGTGGGATATATCCGATATCAGGCTCTTTACGGTACAAACCCTAGAGGAACCAATAGTGTTATGACCGACTATATGATATATCTGAAGCCTGCGGGAAGGTCTAGAATGCGTTCACGTATCTCTGCCTGCTTGTTAAGCCGCATGAGGTGTAATCGGTACACCCACAGCATCATAATAGCTATCACAGCTATGAATATACAGATCAGGTATGACTTGGAATATGATGGGCCCCACGAGGATATCCAAAAGTATCTAAAAATGCTATAAGCATACCAAAGGTTCGCTAATAGTTCAAGAACGCACGCTGATCCAATGTCTCCAAGAGTCGCGATTGCGTTAACGAACGCTATGGCTACTGCCCGCTTCGATGAAGGCTCGGGTATCGAGTTGCTTAGCCATGTCATGGAAATAATATAGCAAATGGATGACTGGGCCATGAAAAATCTACCGTACTTATCAATCATACGAATACAGAACTTAAAAAAAAACTCACAAAGACAAGTAACGGATGACAGTGTTCATGGACAGGATGGCAATAGTAAACCCAATGATAGCCATCGAAACTGGAACAGTCACATGCCAGAAACGTTCTCTAGTCGCATCCGAGTGTCTGGGAAGTTCTGATGGACTCAAGGGAAAGAAAGACATCATGGTGAACGAACCTCATGATGAAGAGTGATGATGTTGCACCTAATATCCACGGGGGAGAGCAGAGTAAAAGCGAGATAACTGGACCATGTCCCATGGTAGCAACAAGGGTAGGGAAAAATTGTTCAAATGACAGCATAGCAGTCAATAAAGTGAACGCAACAGCTAGCCACCAGACTGTCCAGTCAGTTATGGCTTCCACGAGTCCGGACCGCGGTGTACTCTTTATTGAGTCATTCTCAATGCCACACACATCTTCCACCATCCTTTCCTGGGCTAGCATCTGCTCTTCCATTGTGAGCCACGAAGCAGGAGTAGTGGGAAAGTCAGGAATCAAGTTAAGAGCCATTGCAGCAACAACACAGGTCAGAACTCCTTCGATGAAGAAGAGCCACCTGATACCATGCTTCAGCAAGTTTATCCCCATGTCAGTCGCTAATGTTCACCTCCATGCGGCATAGCCACGTATCCCATCCATGGTACCAAGGATTCCCGATGCGATGAGCGGACCAACAATTTTGCTTGCTGCACTACCGCAAGTGAAGTACACCAGCCTTGAACCCATTTCGTGACGTTTGTACCTTGAATGATGTACATAATGTGAGCAAACACAGATCGAATGCGGATCCGACTATGTACCATCTGGAGATTATAAATAAAGCTCCTGGATAGTAGGCTGCTTCTGTGAAACCGAGCAAAAGACGAGATAGGAGGGCAGCGCGAAAACTATGGATGTAAGCGGAGCCGGAAGACGGCCAATGCGGCGATAGCTAACCTCGTGGCAGCACCTTGCAGAGAGGTGAATTCAATAGATACTTGCAAAATTCCACAAAAGCCTACCGACCAGTGCATATCGACAAGACCCCCCATAAAAAGATGCTACAAGAAAGGTAAATGGACGGTTTTCTAAGTTGGTTGAGGAATATGTTGCTGGTGCATTGTAAGCATTGATGTGGGTGAGTGGACGTGTAAGAGTCCGCTTACGATGGAATTTGCATGGGCATGTAGCCAACATGTAGGATGCTGATCAGAGTATTGAATTGCTGTCCTGTCATATGGAGATCTTCTTCGAGGCCTTGCAGTCGTGCCGCACTTGACAACAGTGAACAAGTAGTCGACGATGAAAGCAGGAACTGCATTTACGCTACGTTACCCCTATTCATCTAAGTCCTTGTGTAAGTCCCCCAAGAACTATGGCAGTCGAGGAGGGCTCACATGTTTCAATGCATACAGGAACACAAGGAAGAAAACCCTCAGATCCAGTTTTTGAAGCAACCGCTTCTCGACTTGCTGGCGTGTTTCAGAGCCACTGGGGGCTACAAGTCTGTCTATGGAGGTGAAAGCTGTATGTTCGTCAGCATCGGCGGAGGTGTCCGTGTTGCCTAACAGGTGGTCTGTCGATGAGCTAGAGAATGGTGGCATCTGTCTGTGGGATAAAAGATGGTGGGGAAGCTGTTGAAAGTAAGGTAAAAGTGTGCGGTCGGCATCATGGCACGAACACCGAGCAGTCTAGATACGAGATTACCTACGTCTGGGGCCCTTGTGGATCATGTAAGCCATGGCCAAGAATGGCAACCTATGATAGGAACTGGATAAACAAACACGCTATCAACTGAGATCTGTGCCACTCGTCGGATACCCTCAGCGGTATGGCAAGAGAGGATCCACACTGGCTAGTACCAGTGTGGTGCTGCACGGGGACGAGAAAAGTGCTGGCGCGCTCCCGAAAGGGACGTTCTCGCCCGGCTGGCCTGTGGGAACAGCCTCGAGCGCTGTTGGCTTCGCTGACAAAGAAGCCTCCTTGTCCCCACCCGCCTTCACCCAGTTTTTCAGACCATCCTTGCGTCGGGTCGCTGCCAGCTCACACGCTTCGGCCTACTCCCCTCGTATGTGGTAGATGGTAGTTCACCTAAACAGCCCCGGAAGGGCGGCGGTCGGGGTAGCGGTTTAAGCCCCCTGACGAGAGCTTTCGCAGGCTCGAAACCGCACGCCCAAACCCGCCCCTTTACCTGTCCCTGTGTGTACTGTACGCGGCCCCGATCTTAGGAGAGGGGCGTCCGACGGACACGACAAACAGATTTGATCGCCCGGGATACCTTTCTTCGCACACAGACTATACACTACCCCCCTTCGGGGGGTAGTCTGGGCAACCAACTCGTTACACACAGGCACCTCAACTCACCTCAAGGTGTCCAGTTCATGGCAGCGGCTCATCCGCGACTTTGCTTCTGTGGCTACATCAAGTCTGATGGACTCTTGCTGTGCTCTACAGCCCCAGGGAAATCCTTGGTCTGATCTGAAGGCTGCCCAGTGCCACTTCATCGTATTTTATCATCGGGCTGTTTCAACCATTGGATCCATTAAAGACCATAAACAAGGCGTGGGGGCGCTCAAAAACCTTTTTTCCATGGCACGCTGATTGGATATACGGTCTTCTTATAGCACACCTCAGTTCTCTACTTCTCACAGAGCCCCCCACCCCACCTTCTGGTCTGGCAGCGAACAGCTCAGGATGTCACCAAGAGCATCAACAGACCGGCTGTTGGGTGATATCGAAATAAACGCGGATGTCGAGAGGAATGCGGACATCTGTGACTAATAGAGGTACCAAAATAACAGCGAAGATAGGGTCACAAACAAGATTAGACTGCCGCACACCGCCAATGATTTAGAATCTCGTTTCCGGACTGATTGCACTGTGTATAAACTAAATTGTACGTTTTGGGCACCGTGCTTCGTAGGGGATATTACAAGATAGGGATCCATACAATAGCCCATCGAAGCTCTGAATCAGAATCCTGGATGTTACTGGTATCGTACAGGACTCCACAGCAGCGTTGTTTATCCAAGACTTTGTTGTTGTTCACCTAGTATAGGCCAAGTTCAGGCCAATGTGGTAATTTGTAAGTGCGTGCTCTTGGAGGTTCAGAGATCCGAACGTCTGTGAGCATCTGGGTCCATGAGGGAGTCATACATGTGTGGGATATATCTGATATCAGGCTCTTTACGGTACAAACCCTAGAGGAACTAGTAGTACATTGTGGTATACGCATACTGTGATGACTGACTATATGATATATCTGAAGCCTGTGGGAAGACCTAGAGTGCGTTCATACGTCTCTGCCTGCTTATTGAGCTGCATGAGGTGTAATCGATACACCCACAGCATCATAATCGCTATCACAGCCGTGAATATACAGATCAGGTATGACTTAGAATATGATGGGCCCCATGAAACTATCCAAAAGTATCTGAAAATGCTATAAGCATACCAAAGGTTCGCCAATAGTTCAAGAACGCACGCTGATCCAATGTCTCCAAGGGTCCCGACTGCGTTAACGAACGCTATGGCTACTGCCCGCTTCGATGAAGGCTCGGGTATCGAGTTACTTAGCCATATTATAGAAATCATATAGGAGACGGGCGACTGGGCCATGAAAAATCTACCGTGCTGTTATCGATCATACGAATACAGAGCCAAAAATCTTGACTCACAAAGACAAGTAACGGATGGCAGTATTCATGGACAAGATGGCAATAGTAAACCCAATGATAGCCATCGAAACTGGAACAGTCACATGCCAGAAACGTTCTCTAGTCGCATCCGAGTGTCTGGGAAGTGCTGAGGAGGTCAAAGAAAAGAAAGACATCATGGTGAACGAACCTCAAGATGAAGAGTGATGTTGTTGCACCTAATATCCACGGGGGAGAACAGAGTAAGAGTGAGACAACCGGACCATGTCCCATAGTCGCAACAAGGGTGGGAAAAAATTGTTCAAATGACAGCGTAGCAGCCAACACAATCAATGCAACAGCTAGCCACCAGACTGTCCAGTCAGTTATGGCTTCCACGAGTCCGGACCGCGGTGTGCTCTTTAGTGGGTCATTCTCAATGCCACACACATCTTCCACCATCCTTTCTTGGGCTAGCATCTGCTCTTCCATTGTGAGCCATGAAGCAGGAGTAGTGGGAAAATCGGGAATCAAGTTAAGAGCCATTGCAGCAACGACACAGGTCAGAACTCCTTCGATAAAGAAGAGCCACCTTATACCATGCATCAGTAAGTTTATCCCCAAGTCAATCACTAGTGTTCACCTCCATGCGGCACAGCCACGTATCCCATCCATGGTGCCAAGGATTCCCGATGCGATGAGTGGACCAACGATTTTGCTTGCTGCACTACCGCAAGTGAAATACACCAGCCTCGAGCCCATTTCGTGACGTTTGTACCTTGAATGATATAATGTGAGCAAACACAGATCGAATACGGATCCGACTATGTACCATCTGGAGATTATGAACAAAGCTCCTGGATAGTAGGCTGCCTGGGTAAAGCCGAGAAAAAGTCGAGATAGGAGGGCAGCGCGAAAACTATGGATGTAAGCGGAGCCGGAAGACGACCAATGCGGCGATAGCTAACCTCGTGGCGGCACCTTGCAGAGAAGTGAATTCAATAGATATTTGCGTAATTCCATAAAGGCCTACTGACCAGTGCATATCGACAAGACCCCCCATAAAAAGATGCTACAAGAAAGGTAAATGGACGGTTTTCTAAGTTGGTCGAGGAATATGTTGCTGCTGCCTTGTAAGCAGTGATGTGGGGTGGGTGAATGTGCAATAGTCTACTTACGATGGAATTTGCATGGGCATGTAGCCAACATACAGAATGCTGATCAGAGTATTGAATTGCTGTCCTGTCATATGAAGATCTTCTTCGAGGCCTCGCAGTCGTGCCGCACTTGACATCAACAATGAACAGGTAGTCGACAATGAAAGTAGGGACTGCATTTACGCTACGTTACTCCTGTTCACCTCAGTCCTTGTGTAAGTCCTGCAGGAACTCTAACCTATGGCAGCCGACAAGGCTCACATGTCTCAATGCATTCACGAACGCAAGGAAGAAAACCCTCAGATCCAGTTTCTGAAGCAACCTCTTCTCGACTTGCTGGCGCGTTTCAAAGCCGCTGGGGACCGCAGATCTGCCTATGGAGGTGGAGGCTGTACGTTCGTCAGCATCGGCGGAGGTGTCCGTGTCGCCTAACAGGTGGTCTGTCGATGAGCTGTAAAATGGTGGCATCTGTCTGTGGGGTAAAAGACGGTAGGGAACCTGTTGGAGGTAAGGTGAAAGTGTGCGGTCGCCATCATGCCAGCACAAATACCGAGCAGTCTACTTAGATACGATATTACATACATCGCCAGAAGCTCATGCACGTAATTTACGAGAATGGCAGGAACTGGATAAACAAACACGCTATCAACTGAGAACCATCCATCTTTGCACATACGCACAGGTGTTCTAGTCAGATCATGGCAGCGGTTATCCACGACTTTGTTTCTGTGGTTACATCAAGTCTGATCGACTCTCGCTGTGCTCCACGACCTCAGGGAAATCTTTGGTCTGGTCTGAAGGCTGCCCAGTTCCAATCTAGAGTCGTATCTTATTATCGGGCTGTTTCAACCATTGGACCCATTAAAGATCATAAACAAGGTGTGGGGGCTCTCAAAAACCTCTTTCCCATGGCGCTCTGATTGGGAAGCCGCGTATACGGTCATCTTATAGCACACCTCAGTTCTTTACTCTTTCACAGAGCCCCCACCCCACCTTCTGTTACAGTGGACAGCGAGTCAGAATGTCACCAAGAGCATCAACGGACCGGCTGTTGGGCGATGTCGAAATAAACACGGACGTCGAGAGGCATACGGACATCTGTGACCAAGATCCTGACAGTGATAAGCGAAAAGAAGTCGAGGAAAGGCTGCTCTGGAAACTGGACTTGAGGCTCCTTTTCCTCATACTTGTCATCATAATGAGTCAAGTACTCTCCATTTTCTGTGTAGGTTTTCCGGGACGACTGATATAGCATTTCAGGTGGACAGGAGCAATATTGCGTGAGTGTCATCAGAGTCAGTCATGCTCTCTGCTCATTACTGCAATCCCGAACAGTGCTGCCCGTCTGAAAGGCCTGGAAGAGGATCTTCATTTGACCGGCCACCAATTCAATACCCTCATCAGTATCCTGTATGTAGGGTATACATTAACTCAGATACCGTCGTACGTGTACTGTCTTTCGGGCCGAGCGGCATTAGTACTCAAATGCCAGCAGAAATGTATTCCTTGACCAGCTTAGAAGACCGTCTGTATATCTTTCCTATTGCGTCCTTCTCTGGGGGATCATTTCCATCAGTATTGGTTTGTGGTCAAGCCCGCGTGAATATCCGAAGTATAACTCATCAGTTGAACTTGAATCCCTGGCAGGATTGGCACAGAGGTATGGGTTCACCAAACTGGGTGTTATGCGATTTATTAACCCTCATTTGGATGGGTAGTTATCATGCGGTCCTCGTATCTCGCTTTTTTCTCGGTTTCACGGAAGCTACATACTACCCTGGAGTTGTATTCATACTCTCTAGATGGTGCGTAGCCGATTGTCTCAGGACCAGCTTGTTTAGACCATGATTTTTAAGGTACAAGCGCGACGAGCTCGGTTTACGTATCGCATATTTCAGTTTTGGGTTCTATTTCGGCTCATTTTTGGGCCCCCTCATTGCATCTGTAATACTTGCTACAATGGATGGAAAACTCGGTTATTCAGGCTGGAGGTGAGCAACTACAGGGAGGTGGTGTGTAGCTTACTGTATCGGGGTCCCTATAGGTGGCTTTTCCTCATCGAAGGTGGTTTGACATGCCTCATTGCAGCGGCAGGGGCCTACATGATCCCTGATTTTCCCACTACGCCTGTCTCATGGCTAACACATGAAGAACAACTCCTAGCCCAGCGAAGAATGGTCGAAGATTTTGGCAGTATCAAGCAGCAAGGAACACAGAAATCGGGACTTGTAGAAGCATTCACTGACTGGACAGTGTGGTGGTTGGCGATAGCAAGGTCCATGGCAGCTGTTGGAGAGTCGTTCGTAAATTTCTTTCCGACATTAGCTGCTACCATAGGATATGGTCCCTCTATCACCCTTTTAATTTGTGCTCCTCCGTGGATTTTTGCGATGGCGACAGCATACTACGTCTCACAGTTCGTTAAATGGTTGATTCCTTTTCTCAGTAGTTCACTCAAACCCTTTTCAGACACTCGGACGCTACCAGGGACCGTTTCTGGCACATCGCTGTTGTACTATGTGCTGGTATCATGGGTTTTGCCCTCGGGATTTTGACGATGAACCCTGCTGTCCGCTATTTGTCTCTGTGAGTTGAAAGGTAGCTTTTCTGATATGTGTGTGTGTCTGATACCTATGGTAGACTTCTCATGGCTCAATCTGACGTCTCGTACATCATCTTCTTCGCTTGGGTGAGCAACTCGATACCCGAACCATCCAAGCGGGCAGTCACCATAGCATTTGTTAATGCATGGAGCAGCGGTATTGCGAACGTAGGCGCATCGTGAGTTTTTCAAATGTCTGGACATCCCATTACATCCTACCACGACCATAGATATTTATGGCCAGCCTCGTGGGGTCCATCCTACTCCAAATCATTCATGTCTTGCATTCTGGCTTACACAACATGCATTTTGATGTTATGGATATATCGATTACACCTTATCCGACTCAACAAGAAAGCAGAGATCGATGAGCGCGCTCTAGGTTTGCCGAAAGGATTCAGATTTATCACGTAGTTGACCATTTAACTTGGGCTTACAATAAAAACTATTGAGCCTAATTCTTAAAGCAAAGCACATTAGATCGATACCTTCCTATTGTTTCAGTGACCAAGTGTCATTCCCACTGCATATACTGGTACTAGTATGGTTGATGAATGCACATCAGTTTAGACTCAAGATCAGCTCTCGCAGATATACGTGCGTGTTTTGAAACAGCACCGAAAGACTGTATATTTCTACAAGACGTGTAGGCACATAAGTATTGATTTTGATGGGGTCTGTGGTACAGATGGATCCACCTACATTTGCATGTAGGTGTAAATAAATGGCTTTGAAGAGCACGAATGACGGCCTGTGAGAGAATCGCTCCAGCAATTTAGTTAGCCAGCTGTCCAGTCAACCAGTAAGTTGTTTCATGGTCCAAGCTGCATTGCATCACCAGGATACGCTCGACTCGATCCTGGGCAGTACTGGAGGTAACCGTTGGGAGGAGAGATGCGAACCATTGAAGGAGTCGAATGAGCTAAGGTTCCGGTGGAAGAGAGAACCTGCTACGGTTGTCATACTGGGACAGAAGACTCCAACGTCGCATCCCTGGATTTCCCGCCATTGTTGCTGAGACCGGTAACGCAGGCATGACCATTGAACACTCCGAATGCCGTACCCCAAAATGTTGGCTTCGTTTCTTTCCCACCAATCTTCCATCCGCCGCTCCCTCTCAAGATGAGTGATAACAAGCGCAATTGGCACCTTCTTGTTGCAGAGAGCCTCGTAAAACAGCCGGTAGTTGCTCAGAGCAGTAGCTCTGATTCTATTTCCGCTAATGCATAATAAGAGGAAATCAACACCGCCAGCCTCGCTCACTTCGCGAATGAGCGCAATGCCTCTGGTGATCGCGTCATAAAAACCATTTACATCCATCCGGGGCTCGTTAGGGCCGACGGTGTCCCATATGTTGACTTGTCTGGAGCCTACGTTGAACCGATATTCCTTGGAATTCATCGTGCGGCCCTCGGCGTCAGTGGACGTTCTGGCAACAGGTCTTCCAGCCAAAAGGTTGATTACGGAGCTCTTGCCTACGCCAGTCTCTCCGAAGAGGATGATGTTAAGAGTCTGTGAGGACATGTCTGGAGAGGCAGCCAGGCCCCTCGACCAGGGTATATAGCACAGAAGTACCGTGGCTCACCAGATGTGTGTATTGACAACACAAGTGGCAAGGTCAGAAAGTGAGGCCTATGGTCTTTTGAGTCAAGTCAGAAGTGAAAACATCCTGCAAACTGAGTGAGGTGGCCACATGTAAGGATCACCCTCAACCCACTGGCTCGAGGTTGCAAAAGAACAAAGCGCTCTGATACCTATCACATTGGGAGCGTCGCCGCTGCTGAGTTCAGCAGGACGCAATAGATGAAAGAGCAGACCGCAAATGATGGAACAGCTGCAAGCGGCGAACGAATGCACACTGCACAGCGGGTGAACGTTGATTCCCCAACTTTTTTTGGCCACATAACCTTTTCACTGGCCAATGGTAAGTCTTCCCTGGCATAGTTGATATTTTACCTTTCATTGTCCGTCGTAGCATTCCTCTGCAATCGTGTGTACACTGTCCAACTTGCCTATCAGCCTCAGAACTTACCTCCGTATTTCACCTCTTTGGTGCAGTGGACCGTCACCATTATTCTATGTCTTGCAGGTGACGTGTCTCAATTGCGGTTGCCAGTACCGTGCGTCGTGCTTTCAATCCTGTCACAAATATTGTCACTATTCGTGACTTCCTGACGTCATTGACCGCCTTCTATCGTCATTGAATACTCTGTTTCACAGCGACTTCCAACACTCGTCATGGCTAGCTACTGTATCTCCAATGGCATCGTTGTCCTACAAGTTGCATCGCCTTTTCATTTTAATAAAAGAAACGATACTGGAAACATGAGGGTTACATGTCTACTGTCACTGCCGAAGATTTCGCTGCCTCCGTTTTCACCTTCGCAGGGCCTCTCGAAGACGGCATATATTCACTTTCAGCTCGCTTTTTTTCCAGCCAACTTGAATTTCCGTTGTCATCCTTACTTATCACGGCGACAGCTTTCTTTTAGTACACAACAGGACATTGGGACGACGTCAAGACGATCTGGTAACGTATGTATCAAAGCGACAGAATAGCATGAGGATAACAATGAGGATAGTAGCTGTTTTATTTGAGACATGACTAGAAAAGGATGTGATGGGTTTATGGTAACAGAGTTAATGCAAAAAGTGAGTCTTGACAGATTCGAAACCTTCATATGCCACTTGGGCATCGCGATCAAGCATCTCCAACAAACTTCTTTCCTGCAAGTCCTGAGAGTCACTCCAATCAGACCCGCTGAACGGACACTCTTTCCCGCTATTATTGAGCCGGTCAACGATGGCAGATTTCCAAATTGTCCATACCCTGGTGTCGTTGGGCAGGAGGTAATCCAAAATCTCGCGCGCTTTTTCCTTGTTGCCTGAGGCGAGGACGGCAAACACCGCCATACTAGTACGCGTGGGGAGTTTAAACTTGGTGAAACTGCGCTCCAGCTCCGTGAGTTTGAGAATGCGTTTCAACATGTTCCTTTGGATCTTCTCTTTATCCAAATAAGAAAGCGCGGTGTTGTACGAATGAGACACGACGATTGACGAGAGGAACATCACTTGGCCGAAAAGAGTGCATTGTGGCACAAGGAGAAACTGGGCGAGAGACTGTAGCATAAGCAATATGCAGCATGTTCCAATAAGAAAGCTGTAGTGGAATTGCAGACAGAATCTTCCACGCGTGACCGAATTAACGGCGCCTTCATCACCTTTCAACAAGATGATTTGTTCGGGGGTTGTGAGAAAACCGTCTCCGGGTGGCAAGCCCTGTTGTGGCTCGGGATGAGTGAATGTCAACCTTGCAGACCCGATAACGAAGCAAGATAAACCGTTGGCGATGATACCGAGTGAAATCACGGCAGTGCAATACCAGTCACGGTAATAGCTGCTCGCGGCACATGCAGCAAAGCTGACGATGATGGGTACGAAGGCACCAACCGATACGCGAATGCGATATCGAAGTCCCGCAGGGAGCACTTCTTTGGCAGGGGCGTGATGAAGGTTGGCAATGGTGATATGGACAGGGCAGGTCTGCCTGCCCAGTGAGATGATAGTAGCACGTTTTTCTGCACACTCCGTCACAAAAAGAGCGGCCAGGTGACCAGTCTCGTCCATCGTAGTCCCAGAATGGATAGCTCTAAACTTGGGACCATTCTCGCCGTCGTATCCGAACACCCTGGCAGTATTGGGACGGTTCTGTGACTGTTCGCCATACTTGGAGACGAGTCGCGACTCCTGCGCGATACGCGCGAGGAGCCTGCATAAAAAATAGGATCCAGGAGAGTTATACCACCCTAACCATCTTCTACCTGTATAAAGGTGAACCAGCGATAGCGAGGTTATGGCTTGTGGGCCACCGACTACACTCGAGAATGCCGCTGAATCTAAGGTGAAGTTGGACTTTTCTGTGGGGGTCGAATTCTTGACCTTCTGTGCAACCTCTTCGAGTGGATGAATGACTGGCATGACGGTGGTCGCAGTGAAGCCAGCCGTGTCAATGGGGAAGAGGCACTTCTTCTACCCCTTGGTCTAAACCACGTTGCCTTTATTAAAAATTTTCGTTGGAAAGTTGGATACCGAACATGCATATGCCCTGAAAAGATAGCCTACCATATCAGCAATTCGCAACCACGTTTGTGAGAAGTTATGTGAGCTAGTCTGATCAACGTGTACTCGCCAAATGTATTTTCCCCGACAACTTCTGATAACCCGTCGTTGCGATTGATATGCTGTAGACGGTTGGGAGTGGCAGGCAATAATCATATGTGGCCCAAGTTGTTAGATGGAGAGAGAGAGAATTCTAAATTTTCCATACCGCTACAAGCAGACAAAAATGCTGAGACACAGCCTTATCCTCGAACCAACCCTAGCAAAGAGAAACTTGAGGAAGTGAGACGGGATGATGATCGATGATCCTTCTTCTTGACCTAATTTGGAAACTGCTGTGTGACAAATTGAACGAACAAAGCTCCTTGTCCGAGGACGAAATTCACAACAAATGGGCTCACGTCAGTTCGATAGGCTATAAACGGGCATAATGAGAATCTGCGTAAATATCCTTGAATGCGTGATTTGGTATGCTCGAATGCGCGATTTAGACCACTTCTCCAAGCGTACAGCAGTAAATGAAATTCTACTAATTCTAGCCGTTGACACCGTCGCGCTGGGGTGGAAAAACCATCATTATGGTTGTGCGCTCACTCGCTAGCTGCACGAAGGTGATGGAATTTCGGAGGGAAGACGAGAAAGGGAGAACCAACATGATGTCCAAATGAGGCAAAGTCTTTGAATCCCCGCTAAGGCGCCTGACATTCGAAAACCCGAATATTGACACACTGGCCGCAACCACCCGCATTCTGCGGCGACAACAGACACCACTACAGTACCACTCGATGGTCCCGGATCCGTGACCCCAGCATGACGACATCCACCACCACCTGTACGACAGTGGAGCCCACCACTCCAGCATGCCAGTGATTACGGCCTCATACCCCGGCACCTCAATGGCCTCACGGCCACGGCCATCAGCTCGATGACGACCCGCGTCCCAACATGGGCCGCCTTAACGATCACAATGTCAGCCCTCCGACCTGACTCGTCTGAGCATTTACCGGCGGGATGTGTTCAGTGTGTGTGTAACGTGTCTCTGGTGCCGCCAGTTGCGCCCCATGGGGTTACGGTGTTAGTATCTATGTTGCGCCGTGTTTCCTGCATTGTCGGTACACAGTATTGTGACTTTGATCGGGTGTCCACCTTTCTCATGTTGTGTTTGTGGTGGTATGTACATGTCTAAAATGTGTCTGTTGTACCTGCGATAGTGCCCACGTTAGCATTGTGTTGCGCCATGTTTTCTGCATCGTCCGGAACGATAATTTTGAAACCTTTCCAGAGCAGTTGCAACTTGCTGGCGAAAGCGTCCATCTCCGGTACGTGTCTATCATGTTGGCGATCGTGCCTGTACGTTTGGTACATCACTGGGACTGAATTTTTCCGATAATGCTGTATATGCACTTTGCAATAAGTACCGTGTCTAACATGTGACTATCTGACAAGGATAGTCATGCATGGCCTTATAAGTCTTTATAAGGCTTTAAGCTTCACACAAGATTTCTAGGTAATGGTAACCTAACACATTATGATAGGCATGGTAATACACAAACTATCAGTTCTGTAAGCCCATTCAGTCTATGTCAGATAACACTTGATCACACTTCTCATGTCCTTAAACAAGGACATGATTTATCAGATTGGCTGAACCCTGTATTGATCATAAGTTGGATAATGTTATATATGGTTGTATAAGGCTTTGAGCTTGACACAAAAATTATAGGTGATGGCAACCTAACACATTATGATAGGCATGGTAATACACAAACTATAAGTTCTGTATGTCCATTCATTTCATGTCAGATAACACTTTGACCACACTTCTCATGAGTTTAAACAGGGACATGATTTATCAGATTGGTTGAATTGCATGAGTTGGATAATGTCACATATGGCTGTATAAGGCTTTCAACATGAAGTTTATGGACTTTGTTGTAACAAGCATAAAATACCACTATTTATTAATTATGTAATTGCTAACCACTGTGGCTCAGATTTTCAGAGATAAAGTTTAGTGACTTACCTCATGCAATTACCATATGAGATAAACAATAGCAACTTAGCTGATCCGGCGAAATGCAACTTACCTAACCCTGATCCAATGAAATGTAACTTACCTGACCCTGCTCCAACCCGATTCAGTGTAACAGTAACTTACCTGACCCAGCTTCAACTCGAAGATCGAAGTCACAGACAAGAGTGAAGAACCTAAACAGTTCCTTCCAGGAGGGTTTATATATAACATGGGTACTGTACAGTTCTTACTGATCATTTCCCGCGCTTTGACCATTTCTACTTTAGGGTACATTTGCAAATTCAGTACACCTGCCGGTCACACTCGACAGCACCTTGGACAATGGTGGGGATACGGTTGTTGTCATCGCTGGACAACAGGCTGGTGGATGGCCGTCGTCATCATCAGTTGACAGTGCACACAGTGAAGATAACTGCCCGCATCAAGAGGGCAATTCAAATCAGCAAACCAGCCCTTCCGATAAGCCGAGCTGACAGCACTTGACAGCGCTTAGCCGACCGCCCAGCCTGTCGGACTCTGTGCCAGTCTGGTTGTCACTCGATTCAAATATTCAGTAGAGAAAAAAAAAGTATATTAGGACTAAAGAAAACTAGAGTGCTAATCACAAATGACTAAATAATATATTTATACGACCGGGCCCGTGGTTGTCGAACGCAGGGGAGGGCGATCGTCGACGCTGCGCTGGCGCGATGGCCAGCGTTGCTGTGGCTGGGAGGTTGGTGGGCGTCGGGGGCGTCATTGTCGGATGACGCTGGGATGGGAGTCATCCCGTCGTCGCGCCGTTGCGCCGTCGCCGTCGACGCTGGGGATGTGGGTGGTCGCATCGCCGCCGTCGACGCTGGGGGTGGTGGCGGGGTCGTTGTCGTTGTCGTCGTGGTCAGTGTTGATGGCCACGGCGACGACGTTGACGGTGGGGGTCGTCGTCGTCTGGTCGACGACGCTGCTGGTGGTGGTGGTGGTTGGTGTCGTCGCCATCGGCCGTGGTGGGGTCGTTGTCGTCGTCGTTGCTGATGGTGGTCGATCGACGACGCTGGTGGTGACGGTGGCTGTGGGCGAGGCGTGTAGTGACGCGGTAAATACTATTAGGAAATGTTGATAGTTCAATATGCTGATATAATCGTTACACAAACACACGCACACACATACTTGAAAATTTTTGAAGTCTCTCATTCTCATTCTCTTCATCCGTCGACCACCACCCGACAGTCACCACCACCACCGTCAACGCGACCACCACCACCACCGTCAACGCGACCACCACCACCCACCACCGTCGATGACGACGTGGCCACCACCCACCAACGTCGACCACCACCACCACCATCAACGCGACCACCACCACCAACAGCGTCGACAACGACAACGTGGCCACCACCACCAACGTCGACGACGCGACCGCCACCACCACCAGCCTCGTCGACGACGACCCCACCAGCAGCGTCAACGACGCGACGACCACCACCAATGGCCACAACGACGCCACCGGCGTCGTCGACGACACGGACACCACCACCAACGTCGACGAGGCCACCACCAACGACAACCGCCACCCCACCAGCAGCATCGACGACGCGACGACGACGACCCACCCCACCACCAGCGACGACGACGATAACAATGACCACCTCGCCGCGGTCGCCGCCACTACCCCCATCACCTGCGTCGACATTGCGGCCATCGACGACGACGACAACCACCTCGGTATATATAATACTTAGTCTTTGTTCTGTAGTTTATTGAATTAATATAAATTGGTTAACATTAACATTGAATGAATTGAGTGCTTGAAAAGTTTCAAGTACAGGCAGTAAAGGTAATATGGATGCTGTTGATAGTGCTACTGGGACAGTCTGGACAGTGCTAGCCAGTTAGGTACCTTGCTAGGAGTAGCTGGGGCTCTGGGGTAACTGGCCAGTACTGTCCAGTGCTGTCCAGGGGAGGGTTGGTTTGCTGATGCAACCTGCTTTCTCAACAGACTCATTCTCAGGCACGAATACGCCAATACTATTGACACTAATTGCCTTCCATCGATCTGGACGCCTGGGCAATTCAACTTCAGAATGCACTCTGTGTTCTCGACTTTGAGAGTGCATCGTGAGTTGTGCCCAAATAGGCAATATAGGAAATGAGCTCTCCGCACGAAATGTAGCCTAGTTGATATGTTGTGAGCACAGCCTTCCATGGCCATATATAGAACATGTCTATTTTATATTATTTGAAGATGACTGCATGGTCTTACCATACACCTACTATGAAAGTACCTGTATTTCAGATCCTTCTGTCTGTTGATCATGTTGAAAATGTACTTTCCTATTCCACCATGCACCATACTATGCAAGCTGATAGTCATTGCCTCTGCAAGAGTGATCTACCCCAGGAACTACAATATTTATGTACAGTTATTGGTCAATACAAACTTTGCAGTCTTGTCTAACACTGTATCATAGGGGGAGAAATTGATAATGGCCATATAATTATCTTTTCACAAATTGCATTATGTCAGTCATGCTGAATTGGACAGCTGTTGGTAACTTAATGACATGGATCATATAATGTCAATTAATTATTTTTTCATGAGTTGCATTATGTCAGTCATGCTGAATTAGATAGCTGTTGGTAACTTAATGACAAGATCATATATCAGTATGTCATGAGGCTGAATATATGATATATATGATCAAGTTATTTGTTTTGTAATCATAGCTTATCATGGATCGACGGTCCCCGTGATGTATGTGTCTCGTGCCGTGCTTGCTCAGTTGCATCATCGTCACTAACTATCACTTTAAAATGTTTTGTGGCCATGTGCAACCTTTTCTCTCTGGTCAAGCGTCACCAGTTGGTTGACGAGTTGTCATTATGCTCATGTTGTGTCTCGTAGTATGCGTTTCACTGTCCTCGCTAGCAGCTGTGCCTCTCTTTGGGATATGACCTGCGCTATGCTCTCAACACGTTTTCACTGATTATGGCTTTCTGACGTCGTTCCATCGTCACCCAACGTTCTCTTTCACACTGCACAGTAACTTCCAGTGTTCGTCATTGCCACCTGCTGTACCTTCGATGTCATCGTTGGCTTGCAAGATGTATCGCCCTTTCATTTTGATAAGGAATGTTACTGGAAATATAAAGGTTACGTGCTTACTGTTGCTGAGGATTTCATCGCCTCCGTTTTCACTTTCTGACCCACTACTATTCGACGTCCCAGAACAAAAACATGACTGTCGTCCTGGCTTAGTATGCGCGTTGCACTGTGCTTTCTGCAACCATGATTTTGAGACGTTTCTTCGCTATCCAACCTTTTCTCTGGCGAACCGTGACGTCATTGGAACCTCTGTTGTCATTCATATCGTGGTTGGTTGTTGCAGTATGTCTTTACAGTGAGTTGTAACTATGTCTTCGTACCAGCATGTACCTACATAGAGATTTCACTCACTGATGTTCTTGCACATTACCGCTGGACTCTGTCATATGTGCGGGGGTCGGGTGGTCTAGCGGTTACCCCCGGCTGCCTTTGTGCAGTGAGTTGCTTGTTCAACTCCCCCCCAAGCCCATTTTTACTGCTACTTGCCGTCATGGGAATCACAATGACGTCACAACCAAGGGTGAACTGGAGGGCCCTACGAGATTAGTGTGGGCAATGGATGGGATAATGGGAGCTATATGCCAAGTTTAGCGATGGGACCAGTCCTCAAAGTTGGCCGTGGGAGTTAGGAGGGGTCACCCCGACCAGGCGCGAACCTGGATTAAAATACTAGCCAAAAACTAACTTACCAGCCACCACCAGCACCTCCACCTAAGTGAGCCGTCCGAGAATAGTATTCACACCTCTCTGGCCAGTCGGAACAGGCGGGTGGGACAAACCTCTAATGGTGGTCAGGGAGCCTTTAATGGGCAGTTACCTAATTGGTTTGGTGACTAGGGTTAACCCAGTAGCGGGGGGTTACAAGTGCGAGTGAGGTGTTTCTAGGGCTTCATGGACACAGGTGGAAATTAGATAATCTCACTCCAACCAGCCGTGTCTTACTCAGATTTTCTCTGTTGTTGCTTACACGGGATATAAATAAAGATGTTCTCTCTCTCTCTCTCTGTCATATGTGCTCCTAGTATGTGTTTCAAAATGTGTATGCCACCAGCAGTTACGCCTCTCGTGATATACCTGATTCAACACATCATTCCACCGGACCGAAGGTATCCTTGTATCGGCTATGTTTTAGATGTAGGCAACATACACTCACACTCACCATGCGAGCTACTGAAAACGTGGGGTCTGGAGCAGATAGGATGACGCTTCCTGGTTGTTAGTAAACTTATGAGCAATTTGCTCACAGCGCTTTAGTTTGATACTGGATACAAAGGTGAGTATAATTGACTGCATGGTGTTGTATTCTACATAGAAACTAGATGATATACCGGAATCCTTGAGGTAACCCTAGGATATTTTCCTTTCTCTCAGCTCTGTTGTTGAGCCGTATGAGGTGCAATCGATGTACAAATAGCATCGGAATAGATATCGAGAATGCTAGAATGCAGATCAGGAACGATTTTGAGTATGATGGAGCCCATGCAGCTGGCCATATGTACCTGCACTGGTTGTGAGCGTATTACACTATTCTTAAGCAACTACAACTCACGGTGTTCCTACGCTTCCAAGGCCAACCAACACATTGACGAATGCTAACGCTACCGCTTGCTTCGCTGGCGGTTCAGGTATAGAGTTGCTCACCCATGCCAAAGAAACGACGTATGTAACTGTGGATTGAGTCATGAAAAATCTGCGCTGTTCATGAGACACCAGCACATGACTAAAAAGGCTTGCGGCCTCACAGAGCCATGTAGCGAAGGGCAGTGTTCATGGTCGAAATCGCAAGCAAAAACCCGATGCTACCCAAGGAGACTGGACCAAGAATATGCCAGAAACGATCCCGTGTCGAATCTGAATGTCTGTCAAGAAGTCGATAACCAGAAGAAAAGGGAAGAAGTGTATGACGAACCGCATAATGAGGAGTGATGTAAGCACACCTAATACCCAAGGAGGGGCACAAAGTAAAAGGGTGGTTGTTTCGTTATATCCTAAGGTAGCAACCAAGGTGGGGAAAAAATCTCCAAAAGACAGCGCAACATCCAAGATGGTCAGTGCAATCGCAAGCCACCATACTGTCCAGTCAGAGAGAGCTTCTATGAGGCCAGACTGCTCTGTTTCCTTCCTCTCGAGACCGTGAAGATCTTCGACCATCCTTGTCTGAGCCAACAAATGTTCGTCAGCTGTAAGCCATGAGGCTGGGGTGGTAGGGAAGTCTGGGACCAGGTAAAAAGCTGGCATCGCAATCATGCAGGTTAAACCGCCCTCAACGAAGAAAAGCCATCTGTAGGAGTTTTCAAAGGCGAATAATCATTGAATAGTCCGTACTCGCCTCCAGGCTGCATAGCCAAGTATCCCATCCATTGTAGCTATGATTCCTGACGCAATGAGTGTACCAAAAACTTTGCTGAGTGACGAGGCACAAATGAAATATGCCAGCCTTAAACCAAGCTCGTTGCGTTTGTACCTTCAACGTTGATGTTAGCAACCATTTCTTGACAAATAATCCAGGGGCCTACCATCTAGAGAGAATGAATACAACTGCGGGAGAGAACACTGCCTCCGAGACGCCCAGAAAGAAACGGGATATAAGGGCCGAACGAAAACTACTCACACAGAGTTTAGTTAGTAGAAGGTTGAGTTGCCATCAACTGACCTTTGGGCAGTGCCTACCAAAGGATTTAGGATAAAACAGGATCAATGTGCTTACTTACCTGTGGTGATGGAAAAAAGCCCCCACAAAATGATACAGCAGGAGACGTACACAGACGGCCTTCTAAGTCGATTAAGGAACATGTTTCTGTCGACAACTAAATGCTCATAGTAGTACTTATTACGCAAGACAGTCCACGTACGATGGTATCTGCATGAGAACAAACCCGGCAAACAGAACGCTGAGCAAAGAGTTGAACTGTTGTCCTGTCAGATGAAGATCTTCTTCTAGGCCATTTATTCGTGCAGCCCTTGATGGGTGTCGTTGCGACAACAATTGAGTAGTAATATAACATCCACACTCACGCTATATTAGACCTGTCCATCTAGAGCCTGGTGTAAGTTTTCTGCGAAAAGCGTGAGGAAATCAAGAGGGGCTTACATAGTTGATTAAGGCCACAAGCACGAGGAAAAAGACTCTCAGGTCCAGTTTGCGGAGTAGCCCCTTCTCTACCTGTTTTCGCTTTTCTAGACAACCGGAGCAAGCATCTGGATGGTCAATGCCAGAAGATACGTCGGCACCATAATGTATTTCGATGTCGCCTAACAGTCGGTCGGTTGATGCTCTGAGCGACATCCCGGGTAGCTATCTAGGACACGGTCCAGTCAAAGGTATAGTAGGAGGATCAGTGTACTAGCCTCCGAGTCAAA
Source organism: Scleroderma bovista (assembly GCA_037178675.1). Lineage (NCBI taxonomy): Eukaryota > Fungi > Basidiomycota > Agaricomycetes > Boletales > Sclerodermataceae > Scleroderma > Scleroderma bovista. The sequence continues at coordinate 113,870 of JAYMGJ010000087.1, read as the reverse complement.
GTCAAGTCGTGAGAGTTCTTTCGGCGCAAAAGGGGCCAATGATAACCGATTGAAAATTGCCGGCAAAACCAGTCCTCCATATAGGGATCTGAGTCGTGAGACCATGGAAGCCGCAAATACACGAGGCAAAGCACGGCTCGTCTCGAGAGACACTCTGAAATGGAAAAAAATCGGCGAAATTGCAGGCTGAAGCGCTGACCCATTAGCTTAGTAATAAACATAGTTTATACCCAAACCATCGATTTTCTACCAATTGGAATTTGCTGGCAAAGTGTTGGGCGCTCGAGCGCTCAGCTGTTACAGCGGACAGCTCAGGATGTCACCTAGAGCATCATTGGACCGGCTGTTGGGCGATGTCGAAACAAACGCGGATGTCGAGGGGGATAGGGACCTCTGTGACCAAGATCCCGACAGTTATAAGCGAAAAGAAGTCGAGGAAAGGCTGCTTCGGAAACTGGACTTGAGGCTCCTTTTCCTCATTCTTATCATCATAATGAACCAAGTAGGCTCTCTGCATTTCCGTGTAGGTTTTTTTTGGGACGACTGATATAGCATTTCAGGTGGACAGGAGCAATATTGCGTGAGTGTCATCAGAGTCGGCCATGCTCTTTGCTCATTACTGCAATCCCGAACAGTGCCGCCCGTCTGAAAGGCCTGGAAGAGGATCTTCATTTGACAGGACAACAATTCAATACCCTCATCAGTATCATGTATGTCGGATATACATTAACTCAAATACCGTCGTACGTGTACTGTCTTGTAGGCCGAGTGGCATTTTCTCAAATCCCAGCAGAAATATATTCCTCGACCGACTTAGAAGACCGTCTGTATACCTTTCCTATTGCGTCCTTCTCTGGGGGATCATTTCCATCAGTATTGGTTTGTGGTCAAGCCCGCATGGCAACTGAAGTACACCTAATCAGTTCAACTCAAATGCCTGTTAGGATTTGCGCAGAGGTATGGGTCCACGAAACCGGGTTTTATGCTAATTATTAATTCTCCTTCGGATGAATAGCTATCGTGCCGTCCTCGTATCTCGCTTTTTTCTCGGTTTCACGGAAGCTACATACTACCCTGGTGTTGTATTCTTGCTCTCTAGATGGTGCGTAGCAAGATCCTCTCTTCTCATTTGGTTTGGACCAAGGTTTTGAAGGTACAAGCGCGATGAACTCGGCTTAAGGATGGCGTATTTCGGTTTCGGGGTCTATCTCAGCGCAGTTTTGGGTCCCCTCATTGCATCCGGAATACTCGCCACAATGGATGGCATCCTCAGCTATGCAGCCTGGAGGTGAGCAACAACGGAGGAGTTGATGTATATTCACTGTATCGGGGTTCCTACAGGTGGCTTTTCTTCATCGAAGGTGGTTTGACATGCGTCATTGCAGCAGCAGGGATGTACATAATCCCTGATTTCCCCTCTACGCCAGTCTCATGGCTAACACCTGACGAACAATTTCTGGCTCAGCAAAGAATGGCCGAAGATTTATGTGGTATCAAGCATGAAGGAATACAGAAATCGGGACTTGTTGAAGCATTCACTGACTGGACAGTTTGGTGGTTGGCGATAGCAAGGTCTATGGCGACTGTTGGGGAGTCGTTCGGAAATTTCCTTCCAACCTTGGCTGCTACTATCGGATATAACGCCTCTATCTCCCTTTTACTTTCTGCTGGTCCGTGGGTTTTGTCGATGGCAATGTCATACTATGTCTCAGAGTTCGTTATACGTTTCATCACGTTTCACATTGGTTCGCTCAAACTCTTTCAGACACTCAGATGCGACCAGGGACCGCTTCTGGCACATTACCGCTGTACTCTGCGGGGGTATCATGGGTTTTTTCCTCGGCATTTTGACGATGAATCCTGTTTTCCGATACTTGTCTCTGTGAGTCGAGAAGTAAATTCTCGGTTGTGCGGGTCTGATACACATGGTAGACTTCTCATGGCTCAGTCTGACGTCTCGTACATCATCTTCTTCGCCTGGGTGAGCAACTCGATACCCGAACCATCCAAGCGGGCGGTCGCCATAGCATTCATTAATGCGTGTAGTATGGGTATTGCAAACGTAGGCGCATCGTAAGTTTTTCAAAGTGTTTGGGTACCCCGTCGAATCCAACCACGAATCACGATTATAGGTATTTGTGGCCAGCTTCGTGGGGCCCATCGTACTCCAAATCATACATGTCTTGCATTCTGGCTTACACAACGTGCATAATGATGTTATGGGTATATCGATTACACCTTATCCGACTCAACAAGAAAGCGGAAATGGATGAGCGTGCTCTAGGCTTGTCGAAAGGATTCAGATTTATCACGTAGTTGACGATGTAACTCACCTTTAATAGTGATACCTTACATCACACGGATATTGAAGTGACTTACCACACTGTCTATATCACCACTGTTCACGACGTTGACATAATTCGAGAATAGCGCAGTTGTATCCTCGGTGTTTTGGCAGTTGTTGAAAAGGCGAGTAGAAACAAGAGTCACTGGACACAATCGCCACTTCGCCCCTCTTATATAGCGTCTTTGGACCCACCATTCTGTTGCCTACCCGTTCATCCAAGACATTCACGAGTCATCTCCTTGTCCGCGGGAGTTGCGTTGATACGTCAGTTGTCTACTCACGAATCTGCGAGTCCTTCAACAAGATAAAATACTTTTATTGGGTGTGAGTATGAGAAATCATCTATGCAATATATCTGAATCCCGCAGGCAGGCCTAGAGCGCGTTCGTCGATCACCGCCTTCCTGTTGAGTCGTATGAGGTATATCCGGTACACCCACAGCATCGTAGCGGATATCACGGCCGCGAAGATGCAGATCTGGTATGATTTGGAGTATGACGGTCCCCATGAAGCCACCCACAGGTATCTATATCTCAGTAGGTATATCAGTGTTTGCCGATAGGCTCGGAAAACGCACGATCCTCCTATATCTCCCAGGCCCGAAAATGCGTTAACGAACGCTAAAGCGACCGCTCGCTTGGATGGCGAGTCAGGTATTGAGTTGCTCAACCATGCCAAAGCGATAGTGTACGAGACTGATGACTGGGCCATGAAAAATCTACCCAATGGATGAGTGACATAATATACACACGCAACTGGAAAGATAGCATACAAAGATGAGTAACGAACGGCAGTGTTCATGGTGAGGGTGGCGACGGTAAACCCAATGATACCTATCAAAATAGGACAGATTGTATGCCAGAAGCGTTCCCTTGTCCTATCAGAGTGCCTGCAAAAAAGTTCGGATCAGCGAGGTGGAAAAAAAAGAAATTGATGGGACAACAAACCGCACGATAAAAAATGAGGTCGTTACTCCTAAAACCCAAGGAGGAGCGCAGAGAAACAGGGAAACTGTCGGGCTGTATCCAAGGGTTGCAGCTAATGTGGGGAAAAAGTTTTCATGCGACATCATAATCTTCAAAGATATGGCTGTAATAGCTAGCCACCACACTGTCCAGTCAGTTAAAACTTCCGCAAGGCCGGATCGTCGTGCACTGTTTAACGAGTCATTCTCAACGCCACACACATCTTCTACCATTCTTTTCTGAGCTACGATTTGCTCGTCCGTTGTCAGCCATGAAGCGGGAGTGGAGGGATAGTCAGGAATCATGTGGAGGGCCAATGCAGTCAGTGCACATGTGAAGCTTCCTTCAATGAAGAAGAGCCACCTGTTATCATATTTCGGCCAACTTATCAAGTAGTCACCTGACAATCCTCACCTCCATGCTGCGTATCCGAGTTTCCCATCCATCGTTCCAAGGATTGCGGATGCGGTAAGCGGGCCAATAACTTTGCTGGCGGAGGCACCGCAAACCAAATACACCATCCTCAAGCCCAGTTCGTCACGTTTGTACCTTGGAAACTGACTACTTGAGTTAAAGCAGGAATATAGCTGCGTACCATCTCGAGAGGATGAACAATACGCCTGGGTAGTATGCTGCTTCTGAGAGGCCAAGGAAGAACCGAGAGATGAGAGCGGCGCGATAACTATTCATCGAATTTGAGCAAGAAAACAACCAAAATCTTGAGGCCAGACCTCGTGGCAGCACCTGTCAGAACGCCGAGTTGATATGGAGATCCGATACTGCGAAAGGAAACCGACCAGTGCTTATAGAAAATATCCCCCACATAAATATGCACAGGGAGAGGTATGCAGACGGTTTATTAAGCCGATTAAGAAACATGTTCCTGAGAGCTTGTGAGCATGAAGGTGACTCCGAATGCGAGGCAACCGTACGACGGTATCTGCATGGGCACATAGCCGATGAACATGATGCTGACTAGGGTATTGAATTGTCTTCCTGTCATATGAAGATCCTCTTCGAGGCCTTTCAGTCGGGCGGCACTTGCGAGGCATTAACAAGTAGGCTACGATGTCATAAGAATGACACTCACGCAACGTTACTCCTGTCCACCTTGGCACTGTGTAAGTTCTCCACCAAGTTTACTGAGGAATGAGAGCCTACATGGTTCATTATATAGACGAAAACAAGAAAAAAAGTCCGCAAGTCTAGCTTTCGAAGCAACGTCTTCTCTACGCGTTTCCAATCGCCGATAACGGTGTCCGTGGAGAAGGGATGCTCGTTGACATCGGGGTATATTTCGACATCGCCTAACAGTTGGTCTGTCGACGCCCTGGACGAAGGCGACATATCTGGGAGGGAAAGGGGAATGGAGGAGTTGCTGGGTCCTGGGTGCACTTGATAGTCTCTTTATGCAGGCCGTAGAACTCTCCGAGGAAGTACTTGTACATGTGTTGGAGAACGAAAAGGGTAGTTTCCGAAGTTGCACTGCCACTAGTGGCAACCGGTCTGTCTAGACCACGCAGCTGATAGCGTCCAGGAATACCATGTCCGCGATATCTGGGCTATCAGCCGCTGCTTTGCACTCTTTGTCGCCCTCTGATGTCCATTTCCTCCAGTCGTTACCCAAAGCCGAGCTACACGCCCATCTTAATGGCTCTATCCCTCTGCAAACCCTCGTCGAGCTTGCCCAGAACTGGCCTTCTTCCACAGAACCCCATCACGACATAGCAGGCGCCATTGAAAGACTGCGATCTGGAGTGAAGCTGGATGATGTATCGGATTTCTTCCCGCTTTTCCCCGCGATCTACGCTCTCACTGATACCCCGTCGGCGCTTCGTCGCGTTACTCGTGATGTTCTTGATGCTTTCCTGAACCCTCCGAGTAATCCCCCTCCGGGTTTCACATATACCCCTGCTCCAGATTGCTCTTATATCGAGCTACGAACTACCCCACGGGCAACAGCGCATATGTCTAGATATACCTACCTCACTGCAATTCTCGACGAAATCGAAAGGTTCCCACCCGACAAAGCCGCTATTATCGTTTCCATAGACCGACGAATGTCTGAGGCAGAGGCCGCAGAATGTGTTGAGGCTGCCATCGCATTGCGAGCTGCGGGCAGGCGAGTTGTGGGATTGGATCTGTGTGGTGATCCTCGCAAGGGTGATGTCTCCACATTCGAAAAGCACTTCAGGCGAGGCAAGGAGGCTGGGTTGGGTGTGACTGTTCATATTGCGGAGGTATGCGTTGCCTCAGTTGAATCGGGCTTGCTGGAGAACCCTTCTTCACAGGTGAAAGACAGCTCTGCTGTAGAGTCTCGGATTTTACTGGGTTGGCGTCCCGACAGACTCGGCCATGCAACCTTCCTCTCGAGGGACCATATAGCTTTATTCTTTTCGGATGTGCCCAAACCTGGTGTTGGCGGGTCGTCAAAGTCTAATGCGAACGTGATTCAGCCCTGGGATCCCAAACATCCGCTTCATATTACATTCTTTGCAGCATACCGCAAGCACCTCGAACGAATCCAGAAAGAAAGCACAGAATCAGAAGAAGCTCGTCAGACCCTGAGTTTCCATTTCGATGTTGATAAAGGTGCACGTCGCGCTGCCTTGAAGGATATCGAAGCGTTGATCATGGAGAAGGGTGCTTACAAACCATGCATCGAGATATGTCTCAGCTCTAACTTACTGTGAGCTCCAACGCCCTAATTTCCCTTTCCATTACTTATATGCGCAGCTGCCGGAGTGTGCGGTCACTTGACGCTCACCATATACAATATTACCTCGCAAACAATCATCCTGTATCGATATGCGTGCGTACATGCTCTAAGTTCGTCTATCCTGTTTACTGACTTCCTTTTGTCTTTCAATGTCAGACCGATGATACCCTCCCATTCCAGACTACCCTACTGGGCGAATATGCCCTGCTTCTAGCAAAACCTCCCTTTGGGCTTGGGCTTGACCATGAACAAGTCAGTAAAATTGCACAAATGAGCATGGAATCGCGTTTTGGCAAGGAAAGGTTGGGCACGAGTATGTAACTATGCCAAATCTTCAATGGATGTAATAGCACAAACGACAATATTTATGTATCATGATGGTTATGTATCTTGGAGCAACCCAAAAAAAATTGGGCTCAACCGGGAATTGAACCCGGGTCACGTACATCTTAGCCACCCAGGGTGGCGGGTTTTCCCGAAGCACGTATCTTACTACTGGACCATTGAGCCGCGATGGGAGGACGAATGCGGTCATACTAGACGGTAACCGACCACAGAGGAGTTTACTCTAACCTAGAACGCCATCAACATGATGAAACTCCCGGCCAACATCTTCGATTCACCCATCTCCTCCACATCGCAATCTACCAGTGGCTCTTCAATTGCAGAAGGCATTACTCTCTCGTTGTGTCCTTCCTCCCAGAAAAAACTGACTGCATGAACCATTTCAGACATATCCTGGACTTGGGACAAACATCGAAGCGTCTGGAAGCACGGGTTTGACGTGATACAGCGATCCCAATCGTTTCCTTGCTTTCGCAGGGAATTCGAGGACCTACGTTTGAACGGTACGTTGCATTGGGAGTGGCGGACCTGACGCCACTCGAAATGCAATGTACCGCTCAAAGCAGAGCGTGCGTTCCTCCGTTTCAGAGAACACTTGATTTGTCTGGTTGAGAATGTCCCAGGTTCCCGCTCCCGGATCGGCGCCCCATTGAGTTCATACTTAATCGGTTTATCTCGACTAATTACGAAGATTGCTCAACCAACCTCTGAGTTGTGTCAGGGGTGATGTACTTCCATCGTCGTGAAGCGTCGTATGTGCGCAGACAAGTCTAGTCTTCATCTCGTGGTTTATTTTGAATAGGGCGGGTTTGTCCTCATCATTCCCGCCGTCTACATTGTTCGGCCACTTGATGAAGGTTTCGAATACATACTGTTCCGCTAGGTTTGGACCAGCAGATGCATCGTTTCTCACTATCTATGGAACGTGTTGCGGACATTGTTCCAGAGGCTAACCTGTTCTTACTTCGTGGAAACTCGTCCATTACTAGAAAACTAAGGGAAGTAAAACTCTCCGGACGATTTTTCCCTCTGCAAAATCGATAAGATCATGCCCAGAAGCCAAAAACTTGCACGGCTCACCGCGCTGTGATTAGTTATCCTCCCGATTTGTGGGCCCTACGTCATATCACTCACGGATGAAACCATCGAGGCCCATCTGGCATTACAAAAAAAGGCATAAACCAGTCTTGCAGCATAAACTCATTGCCTTCATGTGTCGTATCAAGGTTTCCGACGTACATCCTAGCCAACGTCGGTGGTTCAAGCGAAACCTGTGCTGTTTTCACACTCATATTCACTAGGAGCCGCGGCATTTTCTACCTGAAAGTCGTGATTGATCACGGAAATAGGCGCTTACCAAACGTTACATATATCGCACCGGGTGGGGAGCATGGACATTTCAATTTAGGACTGTCTTCAAGCTTGAATCCTATTGGAATGTGTGGTACCTGGGCTACACAGAGATGTGCCGGCGAGGCTCTGGGGCTACTGGCTTTTACTAGGAGTTCAAACTGATTTATCAGATCAATCTTGGGTTGATCACTATGTGAAAGGACGTGCGTATCGTGATGGGAATATGACATATCAAGTGAGCAAAGGCTCTTCTTTTTCTTTGTGAAGATGCTGAACATTATTTAGAACAAGGCGAGGTAGTAGCGTGTGCAGTTTCAAGCGTTTGGGCTGCCGCCTTGACTACCATACAAATGGTTTCAAGCAAGGTAGATCCTCATTCCACGTCCTGTTCAAAATCAAAAAGTGTTGAATTGACATCATATTATAAATTTTAGTGCTTGACGAGGACACCACACACACCTATCTCCACTACTTCATACATTCTTTCATTACCAAGTCGACGTGGACCATGCGGGTTTCCATCCACAAAACATGCCAAGCACTGACTTTGTTTTTCTGGTTCGAATGTAATGAGTGATCAAAGAAAGGAGTATCCAGCGAGGTACGGATACCATCCAAATAGCAAGTAACGTCCTCAGAAGTGCAGTAGTGGACTAGCATCGAGTGAGTCGAATAGTCAAACGCACTATTACAGTAAATCGGGTAGTGTCCGCACTGTAGGCTGTATATTTATGTGAGAAACGTCACTCTAACAACATGAGGTCGCCAGAGCGAGTAGCAAGCACAATCTGGCCTGTCAGTGCGGAAATTGCACATGTCACCTCAGATCCATCTAAATAGCGTTCAGCACTTCAGAGAGAGACGGTAGAACTTTTGCTCACCTAGTGCTTTATACTCCCATACGCATGTCCCTTCGTGCATCGCTGAACTCGACTCTCCATCATGCATATTTGCTTGATGCGATGACTCCGCAGGCTCAAGGACTGAGCTTCTGGTGAAGGTCATCAACCTCCAAGTTGCGATGTTGCGTTCCCGTCCAAGCCAGGCACCACGCATTCCGATATGATCCAAGCTCGAATAAGATACCCAAACCCCTGGATCCATGGCAGGCAGGCTCCCAATATATTCAACGTCCAGTGAGGGGGTGGCTCCCAGTTCTATTACGACTCTCAGGTACAAGGTGCTGCGTTTCGAAGTGGAGCCGAGTGCAAAAAAGGTGTATGTTTCGTTTGAGCCGTATTGACTTGAATGTACATTTGACACCTTTACTCGATAGATATCTGAATCGGCGAATATATGATGCAAGACTGGCATAGGAGATGTGGACGGTGTGGAGGGCATCAGCCAGGATAAAGGATGAGCTTCAATGGCGCGAGATGTGAATAATAAAATGTATGATCCACAGAGGTGCCAAGCTCGAAGGTAAGGGCACTGCACACAACCAGGTGAATGATGCAAATTTTTGGCTGACCATATATGATCTTACCGGTTCTCCAGGAAGGGTATCCATCTGCACACTTGCCCGTTGCTTTGTCTTCCAGTTCAGAATGCCAATAGAGAACGGACGTCCATACGGACATGCATACAGTAAGACTAGGTTCGACTCTGGAACAATGCCGCTGGCACTCAACGACGGATCCGAAGCAAGGTCCGCAATACATTCCATGAACAACGGGTGATCCTGCACTTCCGCTTCTAAAGTCACAGTGTATACCCGAATCCTGGCAATCAGGAACTAGTGAGACAAGTGCCGTGGTGACAACGACAAACCAACCTATGGCGATTGTTTTGACAAACAAGAAAAAAAGTAGACTTGTCTGCAGACACATGATGCACAGCGGCACTCCAGCCTCGTTTTTGTGGCATTTGGGCATAGAGGTAGCACGACGCGTCCCCTGACACGGCCCAGAGGCTGACTGTGCCACGATCGTGACTAGTCAAGATAAACCTATCCAGCAGGAAGTCGATGGAGCGTATCGGGAATTGGGAACCTGGGAAATTCTTAACCAAAGGAATCAATTGTTTTCTGGGACGAAGGAACGCCTGCTCTGCTTTGAACGCCGATACCAGGGTACGTTGCATTTGGAGTGGCGTCATGTCTTCGAATTCCTTGCGAAGGTATGGGAACGATTGGGATCGCTGGACCGTGTTAAACACCTCGATCCAGAACCTTCGATGTCGACTTAGGTCCAGGAAGCGCTTGCATGTCTGAGAATGGGCGTCAGTTTTATTTCAGAGAACAACACAGTGGGGACTAATGCCTTTGGCAATTGAAGGACGGCTGATAGATCAAGTAAACTTGCAATATGAAGGAGTAGCTCAGTGGGTAAATCGGTGATTTGTGCGAGGCGTTTCATGCTATCACAGCTCGTTGAAACCCACCTGAGTACTGTCGAATTCAGTGGTACGGAAAGCGGATCACGCTCGTTTGGAATGAAGTTCGGCAATTTACTCGGGAAGCGCCGACTATTATTTAATATTACAAGGTCTCGCGCGAGTTCTTAGCCGATCTAATATCATTTCCTTCACCCATACAAGTCATGAATCGGCCACCAAGGAACCACTTGGAGGTAAGCCATTTCTGCTTCGATTTTTTATTCTTGCGAGCCACCGTCGCTGTCCGGTGGTCTAGTGCAGACGCTCTGAGGGATATGTGGGTGGCCCAGACGACACTAGTAGGTCCCGATCTCGCATTCTGTAGCATGACTTTGACGCATCTGCTGACTCCCTGTAGCTAGCTGCACTGCTTCACTACTTCGGCTCCCGTTGAATCAACGTTGCCGCTGCTAGTCTTGCCGTCCACACCACTGTTGCCTCCATTTCGTTCGTTATCACCACTTGCTCCCTTTCCAGAAATGCTTTTACATTGATCAGGCGCATGCTGCGCAAGTATGCATTAGTTTCGACGGGACCATCAACTGTGAATGGTATCATTTACCTTTTTTCATAGAATTGAAAGTTTGTTGGACCGGAACGGTAAACGTGTAGTCATGGTGGTAAAGGTGGAGGATAACATGTGTTGCTTCTAACTGAAAGGCTTCCCCAGAACACAGCAAAGCAATTGAGCGCCCTACAACCTTGCAGATCCCTCCTGTCTCATCGCAAGCGTGGGTTAAGCAGGACAATATGTGCGCATGATATCGACCTAGTCAACAGTCAGGCTTGTGACGTCCTTCGTACATCAAGAAACCGAGTTGTGTGATTCATGCTTCTCACATTTGCTTTCGAAAGTATAAACTCCGATTTGTCGTGCTCATTTATCCACCCGATTGCAACCTTGTATTTAGCGGCATTCAAAAATCAGGCCACCCATCACCTAGGAATTGAAGGAATTCGATCCAGAAGGAAAGTGCATCACTGGTAAGCCACTCGAACTGCGGGCATAGTTATGGACAGCAGAGTCCTGTAGATGTAAATGTGATGTGGGAGAGAAGGGATGGTTGAGGACTTTGGCCAGTGTTCCTTGTTTCAAACTAGAGACTGCAATGATATATAAAAGAATGCATAGTAAGGATAGACGAACAAATGGCCAGAGAACAACCGACGAAGAAAATGGTGCTTCACAACATCATTTCATCTATATCATTCACTCCCACTTGATCACCCTTCGTTTGACAGCTCATCCGACCCAGAACCAGCACTTTCATTTCTTTGCCAAACAAATGGCTTTGCAACGCTGTACCGTAATGCTGTTGTGATGTTTGAACCAGGTTGGTCAGGATCAGGAAGACGTTGTACTATGATCCTTGTGACGAGGTATCTGTTGGTGAGTCGAGTAGAGAGCGAAGTCAACAATGATTTGAAGTTGTCATCACGTGGAAGTGACAGCATCAGTGAATAATGTGGAATGAGGTTGGAGGTGTCCGCCAAATTCAAGGCCGTCCAACCACGTGAAGATAGTGTGTGCTTCTTGATGTCCGCCATAGAAAGTGGCCCGAGGTCAGCAAAGAGGTTTCCTTCACGGCAGAATTCCTGGGAGTCTGTAAAGTGACCATAGTCCCCCAGCTGTTCTCGTAAGGCTCAAACATGGTACAAAAGGCATGTGTGCTCACTTCGGTGCCATTAGGTGGGTATGAGAAATTACAGGATCCCCCGTCTATTCCGACACTGCTGTACTTCCTCGGCCGATCGGGTAGTATCATGAGGCCCCGCCAGTCACAGCCAAGAACATATGATCCCTAAATAGTGATATCAGTGCCAATGGGACGTGCAGAGAAAAGCAACCCACATCAACATCAAAGGCTGTCCACTCACCAGATACGTCACTGGAACCGGGATCGTCAAATACCCCAAGCTTAACTTCACAAATCCTTGAGCTCTTCCACATGACGGACGAAATCTGAAAGATTCTGGCTGATCGAAGGAAACGGGTCTGCATAATGCAGACCTGTTCAATCCCAGAACGCGCCTTATTCACGTGTCGCGCATGCGCTGGCATTCTGACCTTCATAAGTTCCCAGTATTTTTTGTAGATATAGTCCTTCCATGATTGTGAAGTTTGGTGTGGAATTATGTTAGATTCATCAGAAACGACGTGTATCCACTCCTTGCCAAGATATTGCCCAAGGCCCACTACAAGGTGAGTATTAGTTTGATTATCAAAATAGACTTTGATGCCAAGGGAAGTAGTGCTGCTCAGCGTGAGCGTGTCCCCAGTGAATATCTTTGGGTATGCGTGGCAGTAAGTGAAACCATTCTCAATGAGCGCGGTATCGTCGACTTTGAATGTGGTGGTGCGACGTGGCGGGTCTTGATATCTGAGATAGACTTGGCACAATCTCCATCGGAAGGAGGGTCCCGCTGAAGTGGTATCCGTAGAACGCAAAATCGAAGGGTCTGGCCCTGGATCTCTGTAGTAATTGGATTCCGACAAGACCAAATAGATGGTCTTGGGTGGATCCGATGGACGAAAGCGGCATGGCAGCAGGGCTTCGAAGAGGGTGTGAGAGTCGCGATAGGGACGGAGGGGCAGCCAAATTTGAATGCCGCGATTCGTGATCGGGAATGTACCAAGTCGATCCTCGATCGAGTGAAGCTCTTCTTTGGGGACGTCCTCTTTGAGACATTCGATGTATTCATTGTGATCCATCAGTTCCATTGTACCACAAAGCCAGAAGAAACTCGGGTCATCTGCGAGGATATTGCCAGTCGGGTTATTGTTCATAATACAACGCCACGCAAAGATGCTTTGGTCATTCGATGTGCGGATGATCTCCAGCTGCAGACGGTGAAATGCTTTCTTCCCCTCTCCATACAGCATCGGCATGTTCACTTCCAGCAGACCCATCAGCGAGTAAGCTCTGTCCTCCACTCGCGTCGTCGTACGATCAGCCGCCCACGACATGATTTGAGCAACGCACGGACGGTTTCCGCAAAGTCCATGTGTCAATATATGCTCCGGAATTCTAGTAATGTCTGCCAAGGTAGGTGCAAGTGTCCTCTTGTCACCTATGCTTTTCCAGTTCTTGTTGAAGAACTGGACATTGCTCGGGGCTATCAACTCTTGTAGTGTCCATCCACGCGAGAACCACTCCGGCCAGCCAAATTTGGGATACCTCTGCCTGTCGGGCTCAGTGGGAAGCAGTGGATCGAGGACGTCGTGGAGGTACGCATAGCATACTCCCGCATTTTCGTACCACCGATACATGGAATTAATGGCCTCAGATAGCTCTGCGCTGCTTCGCTTGTCGATGCAGCATGTATCGACCCACAACCACTTGAACTTGCCCTCTGCCTGCTTACAGCTAGCGAGGATCTTTCGATACCCAAGGCATTGGCGAATTTGTTCTTTCTTTTCCATCTTTTCCAGGTCGACGATCTGCTCATAGTTAACCTCTTTCTCGGTCCACCGATGGGATAAGATCGCATAGGATGTGGCTTCGTCATAAGTGGAGTCGAGAACCTCGGTTTCCCAATCCTTTCCTCCCCCATCGCTCATCACCTGCTCCCTCTCCAGAAATGCTTCTACGTTGATCAAGCGCATGCTGCGCAAGTGTGCATTAGTTTCGAAAGGATCATCGACTGTGAATGGTACCACTTACCTCTTTTCACAGAATTGAAAGTTTTCTGGATCGGAACGGAAAACGTGTAGTCGTGGTGGTAAAGGTGCACGGTAACACGTGTTGCTTGCTAACTGAAAAGCTTCCCCCTAACAAGCAATTGAGCCCTCTTGATCTCCCAGCCTACCTTCGACTTTCTGGTCTGCCTAAGGAGACCAATCACTTCTGGCCATTACAATCAACGAACATGTTATGTATGGCTCCAGCGGATGTGGTACCCGCAATGAAAAATGGACTGGTGTCGGGACAGATGAACCTCCTACCTATGGAATACAACATGTCCACCGCACCCAATCCCCGGTAATACTACTTACATAGGTATTCCTAAGCGCCTCGTATGAGGATGTGTCAAATTACATACCAATAACCATAGTCGCAGTGCAAGACTTTGCTGTTTTCTGTCGACAATCAATTGATCTCCAACAATTTGAGTGGCTAACGCACGGGTGGGGTTATGCCAAGGCAAAGCAGAAAGACAAATACATCGTAAGACTGGTGGTACATGGGCCGGTGATATAAGTTAGACGTGTACAGCAAGACTGCCACCAGCGTCTTATCTGCGGGTTGTCAGTACACCAATCACCGGAATTGGAGGTCAAGGCTGTTCTGACCCGTGCCGTCGCTGAGTACTGACCTGTCGCATGCGGGGATGCTCAAAGTCGGTAGTCGAGGGATTCAGAGAGCTCAAGGTGCCGGTTTTGGCGTTGGTTTGGCGCGTTGTTTAGTGGGCGTCAGTACTTCAGTGGCGTCTACGCTTATTCGTGCAATGGAAGTCTGAGTCGTCCCTTCTGCTGCGATGACATTGGTCTGAAAGTTGCCGACGATCATCAGATGTCCTGCACAGCGACGACCGCGTTTCCCCCGCTCGGGTTCAATGGCGCACGACAAGGTCCCCGTCAAAGATAGGCTTTGCTCATTCAACATGCGGATGAACTGTAGCCGAAGGGGGTGAAATGCCTTCTTCCCTCCTTACAGGGGCGACATAATTCTTGTTAACATACATTGTCCACCCACGGAAAACCACTCCGGCGAGCCGCTGGATTTGCGATACCTCCTATAGTTACTGTATGCTCGGTGGGAAAGGATAAGACGAGTGCATCTTGGAGGTATGCATGGCATACCCCTCAAGCCTTGATACTATCGGGACACAGAATTGATCACCTGGGACAACTCTACGCTGTTCCTCTTATCGATGGAGAAAGTGACGATTCGCCCTGTTAGTGCATGAGGTATGATGGCATCGAGGAAGATGGCAAGCTGACCACGTGAATTCTGCCAAGACCGAATAGTGATGTCCAGTGGACGCTGGCGACTCCTTTCCGCGTGTGCCTTCATGAGGGTCATGTTTGCACGACCAGGGGTGATGTCGATATGAGTACAGAAGGTCGGAGAGTAGAGAGTGAGGTCCCTCGAAGTGCGTGACACGCTTGCTGGCTCCCTTCTTCTCTGTGGATGGAATGGCAGCGTAGCAGAAACTGGAAACACGAGCAAATAGGAGAGGATCTCGAAGGGCAGGGAGGCGATCGGAGCTGGCTTCGTTTGCAAGAGATTCCGCTCTTCCTCTAGTCGTTCCAGTTCAGTTCAGCTCGCAATTGAGTGAGTTCATCCACGACTGTCACCATGTCCCACGCAGGTCAACGTTGTAGAAACCTTATGCTCCAGGAACTGGAACATGGGTTCAGGTTAGCTTTTCATATGAGCATCAGCCTCGAATTGCTCGTTACCTGTCGATACTTTTCCAAACCCGACCCGCCTTTCTCCGTGGGAGTGTCGAAGTCTGCGTCGCTCGTACATGGCATCCGTGAACCCGGTGACCGGCCATGTGTACTGGAATGCAGAAAGGTGGGCTTTTTTTTTTTTTTTTTTTTTTTTTTTTTTTTTCAAATCCTCATTTATGGTCCTCAGGGCAAAGCCCTATGGTAGACCTGCCCATCCGTCGAGCCACAGGACAGTAGGTAACTAAGGTTGAAAACCTGTAATATCGAGATGGGGCGTGAGCCCTCAAAGTCCAAATGAAAAGTCATCTGGTGTTGTTGGAGAACAAGGGGTAAAAGGCCAAAGAGCCTATGTGGGGTGAGAAGGTAATGAAGGTAAACGGACAATGGCTACCATGGACGAAGCAGAAGGACTGTCAGAGACATAAAGATCACCATTAGAGTCAAAACCTAAGGATTTCCTGACGCGACCGTTAGCAAATTCAACTAGAAGGGACCTGGTAACATTGTCTGGTAAGGTGGAAGTGGATATGGGGACCACAGAGGAGTCGATTTGCTTGATGAAGTTGGGGCATTGAGGGTGGTCAATGACCTGCTGTAGCCATGGATGGCCAGGGTGGGCAGTTCCCTCCTCTGCGGAGCATTCAAATGAGGTGGGGGAGGGGGGGGTGGGTGAGTGGGCTGGTACCAAAGAGGTGGCCAGCAGCTGAGAGGGGGGGTTAGAAGAAGCCTCATGTTTGGAACGGAAGGCTTCGAATTCACGACGCAGGGCCGCTAACTCCACACGGAGTTCTGCAACAGTTGCACTGGGGGGAGGGGGGGTGCGACCAGGCTGGGTTCTGACTGCAAAAGCAGAGGCAGAGGGAGGGGGCGCCAATCGGGCCTGCTGAGCACAGAGGTGCATCAGCATGTTGTTTTGGTAGAGTTGGACATAGCCCCGAAGGACTTTTCCAGTCTCTGGGTGGAGGGCCTGGGTGGTTAACTGGGACTTGAAAGAGTGGAAGATGGAAACAAGCCACTGGATGGCTTTTGGGTTGTCCTTTCTGCAAACTATTGGGATGGTGGGGACAGGGAAGGATTTGCCAGCACTGGGGCCAGCCTTGGTTGTCCAGGACCAGGTCTGTGGGTGGGCAGCAAGGTGTTGGAGAACAAAGCGGGGGACAGCAGGAGGAGCGAAGCAGGCTCGAAAGGTACCTTTGGGAAAGGCATGGTAGACCTTTCCTATCTCAGAGAGGAGGATGGGGCAGGGTTCAAGTGACGAGCACTGGTGTTTGGGTGGGGGGGAGGGCTTTCCCAAAGGGGAAGGTGGTGGTAACTGGTCAAGAGGCATTTTAAAGGTGGGCTTAGACAGACATCGTTGGACTGAGTGTGGCTATGTTCGATGAAAATGGGAAGAAAGAACGAAATATGAATACTACGAGGTACATACATCACGAGACACTTGAGGGTAAAGATACGTGATGTGAGGTGCGAAGCGGCCCCAGCTTCGGCTGTTAAACTTGGGGGAGAACGTGGGCTGCGGGAGTGGGCTGGGAAACCATCCCAGGCAGCAGCTGGCGTGTGGGTGTCACTGTGGCCAATGCCAGTGAGTGGGGAAAAGCAAGGCCCTATGATCAGGGTAAGGAAACGCGCTTATTTGGCCGTGTGTACGCGTCTTTATTGAATTTCAATTATGGCCTCGAGGTCGATTTCGATTACTTTCCCTGTGGTCCTGCTTTCGACGATGAATCAGAGGCTCTTTCTGACACCTATGATATCCTGCATACCATCCCCGTCGCTGGTAGTCGTCTCTTTGCCTCAGATCTCACTCACTACCAGTCGCTCGTGACAGCCACTCGCCCTTGATCCCGTTTCAAAATTATAACCTCTGGTCCCAGGCGACCTCTCTCTACCTTAATATCCCTGGTTCTCGTTATGGTGAGACCAATCCCCCTGGCAGCAGCTGGTATGGCTCAGTCGGAACTAGCAGATCACCCCTGAGTAATCACTATGATTCCTCCAGCGGAAACGGAATCAGGCAGACGATGGGCCCTTCGATTGTGAGTCCGTTTGTCAGGGATGTCGGCCAGATTCTCTTGGACGACGACTTGACGCTCCGCGGGCTTTGGGCTGGAATGCACCTACCCAAGGCTAAGAATGGCGGGGGCGGCAGTGGCATGACCAGCAGGCGACACAGCGTCAGTGTCGTCCAGCCACGCAGACCCCTCTTCGGGTTCAATGCCCAAGGGCACGATGCTTAAGACGAGTCTGCGCTCCCGAGCGTTTTCCACACACCCACTTGTGCCGGCAGCGGCCTCCGCCTGTCGGATGACGATCTCGCGGATGACTTTGGCGTGTTGATCAAGCACAACCCTGGTCCTTCCTCTTCTTCTGCTCATTCCCCTATATTTATGTACCCATGTCCCGGAGCCCGCTCTCACGGGATCGTGTATCCTCATATCCCCTCAACCTTAACATTCCCAATACTACATCATTTGCGTCCCAGTAGCGCTTTGGCTCTCCCATCGATAGCGGTCTGTCTGCTGGTGCCAGTCCCCCTCGCAGCCAGCTCGACCAGCTGACAAATGCCCGATACAGCACCGGTGACAACAGTGGCAACGGTTCGCAGCAGCAGCAGCAACATCACCAGTCTTTTCTCACTGCACGGTAAAGGCATCCAGTACATTCCTTCCCAGGGGAACGATGTACGCCTGTTTGATGTCCCAGAGCGGATCTGGGCTCTCGTCACCACTCTGGCTGACGACGGGCCGCCCTAGCCAGCCTCACCAGGGGCCCTATTACCCCCAGCAGATGCAATGACGTACCTCAGACATACTGACGCCCGGTATCAACGATCTCGGCAAGGGCGTCCCGCTTTCCTCTGTACCCGCGTCCTGACCACTCTACGTCATCGAGTTCATAGCCGGATGCACGGACCTGTTCTACCTGACCGACCTCATGCTCGACATCAGGGTAAGTGAATGACTCTATCACCTTGAAAGAGGTGGAGGCATTCTAGCGTGAGCAGAGGGAGTATGTGGCCTATGGAGACGGTGGACCGCTGAGCCCTGGTAGTGAGCAGGGAGGGTCGAAGAAGGAGATACTAAACCCAATGATATATGGTGGCGCACCCTCAGGATACTCGGTGCGTGGTTTGCGTCGCCCCTTGGGGTTGGTTCATCGGTGCTTTACAGACAATTAATTACAAAATTGCAAGGCGAAATAAAGGCCCTGCAGCTCTGTCAGAATAAAGTGAGCAGTGGAAATCATAGATGCAGAATATCAATTGTTCGTCGTACGACGTAACATCCGTTTTCGCAGGGGTTGGCGGACGATGGAACCATCAGGCATCGACGAAATTTGACATTCTGTTTTGTCGCGGAGAAACGAGTTAATTTCGGAGAGCTCAGAATTATTCCGGTGCGTTAATGCAATACTTTACATGCGTGTTCGGCGTTCATCTCATCCTTCACCTAGGTTTTACAAGACGCGCACTTGGACAGCCTCTCTCCAGGGTCCCGGTGGCTATGAACAGCAATGCAGCCTCGTGCTTATGAAGGCTCCCCCCAAAAAATAACTGATATATGCGTTTCTCCCTTCTGCCTTTCCCCATCTCAATCACGTTTCAATATACAGTAGATATGTAACCCTCACTTTGCTGTTACCGCTACTGCTTCAACGCACAATGGGCAGCAGCCCTCGTACGGCACCCAGCAGATCCTACACACATCGCCCTCGCCATCAGGGTCGTTCCGGTCAGTATTCTAGTGCCATTTGACGACTGTGCTTCAGTGCTTGATGTGGACTTTTATCATGGAGACGGTCTCATCGTAAGCGTGCGCCACACAGGACATATGTGCGTATAATATCAACCTAGTTGGCAACAGGCATCAGCAAAACCTGACTTCGCTTAACCTAACTTGACAGTTACTTAACCATTACTTAAGCTACTTAACCAACCCGACGGATAAGCAGACAATACTTGGATAAGTAGATCTCTACGCTTAACATCTGCTTAATCTGTGCTTAATCTACTTATTTTCTGCTTATGACTCACTTAGTCCCTACTTGAATCACAGTTGACTTCTTGCTCATTTCATCACTCTTGAATAAGCAGATGGCAAGTACTAGTATTAAAGTACTACAAGTAGCAGATATAAACATGGCAAGCAGTAGACGAATATAATAGAATGAATCGAGACGAACGAGAACGTTAGGGTAGGTCGTCGGCGTTGGCATCGCACACACGGGTGGGTCTGCTGACCAGAATGGGCGAGGGCCGTTCAGGAGCGGTGGGGTCAGTCATCATTGTCGTTGTCAGCATTGGCTGGTTGTTGTGGGGTGGTCGTTCTCGTTCTCGACGTCGTTCTTGTCAGTAGTGGTGTGGTCATTTTTGCATTGGCATGGTCATCGGCGCTATGATGGACAGACCTTTTGATGGCTCTTGTAGACTCGTCACTGGACTCCTTTACTTTACCCTTGCCTGTACCGCCTTCTCGAGGGCACCTGTTCTTGGATGTACTAGTTGGTTTGGATGAACGAAGGTTGTCAGTGGGGCAGCTGATTGGTCTGCGGAGTCACTGCCCTTGTCTCTTGCTTGGGCACGTTCTTGCTCCTTCTGACGGGCTGCTTTTACTCTCACGCTTGAGCGAGTCGATCATTGTTCAGAGACGGTAGTTGAGGCTGAGGCGGGCTGGAGTCGAAGAATCTGACTGGAGTGGCTGCGAAGTGGTGGTGCTGGAGCTGGCGGCTTCGAATTGATGGGTTGAGCCATCGAATCTGGAGCACGGAAGGATGTCAGTCTCAAGGCCCTTGTAGTCGGCCACGAAGGTTTCACGCAGGGCTGCTTCAACTTTCGGATGTCGCTGCCATCACCATCAGCAGTGATGGTAGTGATGGTACGTGGCGGAATTAGCGTCGTCGTATTGTGATGGTTGGCGCTGGTCGTCGTGAAGTCGTCGTCACGCTTGTGGTGGAGACGGGGATGGTCAACGTTAATGGCGTTGATGTCTGCATCGGTCATGGCCCTGGTTACGGGCGGCGCTGATGGGGTGCTAATTGCCGTTGTGAACACCTACAGGAGTCAGATAGCGTCAGAACAGTAAAACAAGACTTGAAATACATGGAACATACCTGAGCACGCCGGAGGTGTAAGGGCGGTCGTGGGCATTGGTCGTTGTCGTTGTCGTCGTGGTTGACGTCAGAGGTGGTGGTGGTGGTTGACGTTGTTGTCAGCGTTGGGTGTGAGGAAAAGTTCAACATGCTGACATAATCACATACTCCCCACAAATTTTGCAAAGTCTCGTCGCTCTCGGCTTGTATTGCTTTAGTTACTTATCGTACTCAATCTACTTAACAGTTACTTTGCGGTCTTTGCAGCCTTTGCATGCTTGACGTGATTAGCAATTTGTCTGCTTAACGTACTTAAATTACTTACATGCTTGACAGGTGCCGCTAAGTAGCTCAAGCGCTGTCAAGCAAACTCACGATTTGCTGATGGGTCTTGTGACGTCCCTTCGTATGTCAACTTGAAACCGAGTTGTGTGATGCTGCGCGAAAGTCAGTCTCTCGGCAATGAATTCTGTCTTGCCTTACGATGTTTTAGATTACACACTTAGACACTCACCTCTACTATAGTTCAGCACACATCTGCATGTAAGGTCTAGCATAGGGCTCATCCCTCCATATGACCATAAATTGGATTTTTTTTAAAAAAAAAAATTCTGTCTTGCTCATTTATTCACCCAATTTTAACCTTGTATTTAGCAGCATTCAAAAATCCGAAGGGCGCCCATCACCTAGGGATTGAAGGAATTTGATCCAGAAGGAACGTATGCACCGCTGGTAAGCCACTCGAACTGCGGGCATAGTTATTGACAGCCAGCCCATATGCGAGAGGATGAGACTCAGCACTCGGCACTCAGACAGACTCAGTGACCGGACAATCAGGTGCTCACTGTCACCAGGCGGCAAGTATTGGTTCCTCTGGTATCCGTATAACGAACCACACTGGGATAGCCTCGGTCTCACGTTCCCAGCGAATTGTGCACATACTGGAACTCCACTGTACGGCAGAGACTACTACTATAGCAGGCAGTGAGGAGTAAGTTTGTTACTGTGTTGAGAAGAGATGGTTGAGGACTCTGGCCAGGATGTGCTCACAAGCAAGACAATTCCTAAGTGCTTCAGACTAGAGACTGCCATATATACAAAAGAATACATAGTAAGGATAGATGAACAACTGGGCAGAGAACAACCAACGAAGAAAATGGTATTTCACAACATTGTCTCATATATATCACCCACGCCCATTGGTCACCCTTTATCTCCTCTAACCGCTCATCCAACGCAGAACCAATGCTTTCATTTCTGTGCCAAACAAATGGCTTTGCAATGCTGTACCAAGATGTTGAGGTGTTTGAACCAGGTTTACGAGGATCAGGAAGAGGTTGTATGATCCTCGTCACGAGGCATCTGTTGGTGAGTCGAGTAGAGAGTGAAGTCAACAATGATTTCAAGTTGTCATTGGCAATTGGAAGTGACAGTATCAGTGAATTGTGTGGATTGAGATCACAGAAGTCCACCAAATTTGAGCCCATCCAACTTTCATAAGATAGTTTGCACTTCCTGATGTCTGCCACAGAAAGCGATTCATCAGCAAAGAGGTTTCCTTCGCGGCAGAATTCCTTCGAGTCTGTTAAGTGACCATAGTCCCCTAGCTGTTCTCATAAGGCTCAAACATTGTACGAAAGGTATATGTGCTCACTTGGACACCATCAGATGCGTCCAAGAAATTACAGTATCCTCCATCTACTTCGACGCTAATGTCCACCCACAGCTGATCGAGTACTGGTATCATGAGACCCCGCCAGTCACAGCCGAGAACGGATGTTCCCTAAATAAATGGTGATATCAGTGCCAATGAGGCGTACAAAGAAAAGCAACCCACATCCACATCGAAGGCTGTCCATTCACCAGATACGTCGCTGGAACCGGGATCGTGAAATACCTCAAGCTTAACTCCACAAATCTTTGATCCCTTCCACATGACAGACGAAATCTGAAGAATTCTGGTTGATCGAGGGAGACGGGTCCGCATAATGCAGACCTGTTCAACCCCAGAACGCGCCTTATTCACGTGTCGTGCATGCGCTGACATTCTGTTCTTCATTTCCCGGTATTTTTTGTAGATGTAGAACTCCCATAATTCTGAAGTTCGTGGAATTGTGGTAGGTTCATTAGAAACGACATGTATCCAATCCTTGCCAAGATATTGCCCAAGGCCCACTACAAGGCGAGTGTTAGTTTGATTATCAGAATAGACTTTGATGACAAGGGAAGTGGTGCTGGTCAGCGTGAGCGTGTCTCCAGTGAATTTCTTTGGGTACGCGTCGCAGTAAGTGAAACCATTCTCAATGAGCGCGGTATCGTCGACTTTGAATGCGGTGGTGCGACGTTGTGGGTCTTGATATCCGAGATAGACTTGGCACAATCTCGATAGGAAGGAGGGTCCCGCTGAAGTGGTATCCGTAGAATACAAAATCGAAAGGTCTGGCCCTGGATCTCTGTAGTAATTAGATTCCGACAAAGCCAAATAGATGAGCTCTGGTGGCCACGATGGACGAATGCGGCATGGCAACCGGGCTTCGAAGAGGGTGCGAGAGCCGCGATAGGGACGGAGGAACAGCCAAATGTGAATGCCACGATTCGTGATCGGGAACGTGCCAAGTCGATCCTCGACCGAGTCCAGCTCTTCTTTGGGGACGTCGTCCTCTTTGAGACATTCGATGTATTCGTCTTGACCAATCAGTTCCATTCTACCACAACACTCGAAGAACCTCGGGTCATCCGCGAGGATATTGCCAGTCACCTCGTCGTCGTCTATGCAATCCCACGCAAAGATGCTTTGGTCATTCGATGTGCGGATGATTTCCAGCTGCAGACGGTGAAATGCTTTCTTCCCCTCTCCATATAGCATCGGCATGTTCACTTCCAGCAGACCCATCAGCGAGTAAGCTCTGTCCTCCACTCGCGTCGTCGTACGATCAGCCGCCCACGACATGATTTGAGCAACGCACGGACGGTTTCCACAAAGTCCATGTGTCAGTATATGCTCCGGAATTTTAGTGATACTTGCCAAGGTAGGTGCAAGCGTCCTCTTGTCACCTATGCTTTTCCAATTCTTGTTGAAGAACTGGACATTGCTTGGGGCTATCAACTCTTGTAGTGTCCACCCACGTGAGAACCACTCAGGCCAGCCATTGAAATCGCGATACCTTTCCTCGTCGCGCGCAGTCGGAAACAGTGGATCGGGGGCGTCGTGGAGGTACGCATAGCATATTCCCGCGTTTTCGTACCATCGATACATGGAATTAATGGCCTCGGATAGCTCTGCACTGCTTCGCTTGTCGATGCAGCACGTATCGACCCACAACCACTCATATCTGTCCTTCTTTGCCTGCACACAGCCAGCGAGAATCTTCCAATATCCGTGGCGTTGGCGAATTTTCTCTTTCTTTTCCATCTTTGCCAGGTCGACAATCTCCTCATAGTTGACCTCTTGTTCCGTCCACCGATGGGATAAGATCGCATGGGACGTGGCTTCGCCATAAGTGAAGCCGAGAACCTCGGTTTCCCAATCCACTCCTCCCCCATTGTTCATCACCTTCTCCCTCTCCAAAAATGCTTTTACGTTGATCAGGCGCATGCTGCGCAAGTGTGCATTAGTTTAGACGGGATCATCGACTGTGAATGGTACCACTTACTTCTTTTCACGGAATTGAAAGTTGGTTGGATCGGAACGGTAAAGGTGTAGTCGTGGTTACCTTGCTTGGCAAGGTCAATCTCAACCCAATATTCGTGAGAACTGCAACCCCTGTCGTGTCGGCCAAATACAGAACAAATATGAGTATAACTAGTAACCTAGTAACTGGTTCGTAAGTTAGCTACTTCATTGCTGAACACTTCTTGTATCACGTCCTGTGCTCTTCCACTCCTGCAAAGTAACCTCGTTCAGTTCCTCGAGTCTATCGTTCTCCGCCAATAGTTCTGCACAGTGCCCTGCTTGGAATACTTTGATGTCGAAATCGCGCAATAGTCTGATGCTAGACCGCCCCGAGCTTCGCGAGAGCGCAACGTATAAGTTGAATAGACTCAGACCACCTGTGACTGCTGTTAACTTCCGCCAGAAAGCATGGGCGAAGAGACCCTGGGTCGACCAACCTGTAGGCGGTGTCGCGATATCTACTATGACGTTGGCGATTGTTTGCCCTTGGGAGCGGTAGTCCGTAAAGGCATCAGCCACTGTCATAGGAAACTGACGCCTTCGCGTTTGGAAGAGTAGCTGCTGGTGATTGGTACTGAAGACATATTTGTCTGCGCTTAGTTTGTAGTAGTGGTTGTTCGGCTCTTCAAAGTTCCAAGCAAGGTAGTAGTTGCCGGCTGGCGCCGGCACTTCCCGAGTGGTAAAGGTGCAAGATAAACACGTGTTGCTTGCTAACTGCGAGCTTTCCCTTAACAAGCAATTGAGCGCCCTACCGTACTTATAAGCCTTCATCACTGGGACTGAATTTTTCCAATAATGCTGTATATGCACTTTGCAATAAGTACCGTGTCTAACATGTGACTATCTGACAAGGATAGTCATGCATGGCCTTATAAGTCTTTATAAGGCTTTAAGCTTCACACAAGATTTCTAGGTAATGGTAACCTAACACATTATGATAGGCATGGTAATACACAAACTATCAGTTCTGTAAGCCCATTCAGTCTATGTCAGATAACACTTGATCACACTTCTCATGTCCTTAAACAAGGACATGATTTATCAGATTGGCTGAACCCTGTATTGATCATAAGTTGGATAATGTTATATATGGTTGTATAAGGCTTTGAGCTTGACACAAAAATTATAGGTGATGGCAACCTAACACATTATGATAGGCATGGTAATACACAAACTATAAGTTCTGTATGTCCATTCATTTCATGTCAGATAACACTTTGACCACACTTCTCATGAGTTTAAACAGGGACATGATTTATCAGATTGGTTGAATTGCATGAGTTGGATAATGTCACATATGGCTGTATAAGGCTTTCAACATGAAGTTTATGGACTTTGTTGTAACAAGCATAAAATACCACTATTTATTAATTATGTAATTGCTAACCACTGTGGCTCAGATTTTCAGAGATAAAGTTTAGTGACTTACCTCATGCAATTACCATATGAGATAAACAATAGCAACTTAGCTGATCCGGCGAAATGCAACTTACCTAACCCTGATCCAATGAAATGTAACTTACCTGACCCTGCTCCAACCCGATTCAGTGTAACAGTAACTTACCTGACCCAGCTTCAACTCGAAGATCGAAGTCACAGACAAGAGTGAAGAACCTAAACAGTTCCTTCCAGGAGGGTTTATGTATAACATGGGTACTGTACAGTTCTTACTGATCATTTCCCGCGCTTTGACCATTTCTACTTTAGGGTACATTTGCAAATTCAGTACACCTGCCGGTCACACTCGACAGCATCTTGGACAATGGTGGGGATACGGTTGTTGTCATCGCTGGACAACAGGCTGGTGGATGGCCGTCGTCATCATCAGTTGACAGTGCACACAGTGAAGATAACTGCCCGCATCAAGAGGGCAATTCAAATCAGCAAACCAGCCCTTCCGATTAGCCGAGCTGACAGCACTTGACAGCGCTTAGCCGACCGCCCAGCCTGTCGGACTCCAGTCTGTCGGACTCCGTGCCAGTTGTCACTCGATTCAAATATTCAGTAGAGAAAAAAAAAGTATATTAGGACTAAAGAAAACTAGAGTGCTAATCACAAATGACTAAATAATATATTTATACGACCGGGCCTGTGGTTGTCGAACGCAGGGGAGGGCGATCGTCGACGCTGCGCTGGCGCGATGGCCAGCGTTGCTGTGGCTGGGAGGTTGGTGGGCGTCGGGGGCGTCATTGTCGGATGACGCTGGGATGGGAGTCATCCCGTCGTCGCGCCGTTGCGCCGTCGCCGTCGACGCTGGGGATGTGGGTGGTCGCATCGCCGCCGTCGACGCTGGGGGCGGTGGCGGGGTCGTTGTCGTTGTTGTCGTGGTCAGTGTTGATGGCCACGGCGACGACGTTGACGGTGGGGGTCGTCGTCATCAGTGGCCACCTCGACGACGTTGGTGGTGGGGCCGTCGTTGCCCTCGCGTTGGTGGTGGCCGTCGACGCTGGTGGTGGAGCGGTGGTGGTGGCCTAGCCGTCGTCGTCGTCGTCTGGTCGACGACGCTGCTGGTGGTGGTGGTGGTTGGTGTCGTCGCCATCGGCCGTGGTGGGGTCGTTGTCGTCGTCGTTGCTGATGGTGGTCGATCGACGACGCTGGTGGTGACGGTGGCTGTGGGCGAGGCGTGTAGTGACGCGGTAAATACTATTAGGAAATGTTGATAGTTCAATATGCTGATATAATCGTTACACAAACACACGCACACACATACTTGAAAATTTTTGACGTCTCTCATTCTCATTCTCTTCATCCACCCGACAGTCACCACCACCACCGTCAACGCGACCACCACCACCCACCACCGTCGATGACGACGTGGCCACCACCCACCAACGTCGACCACCACCACCACCATCAACGCGACCACCACCACCAACAGCGTCGACAACGACAACGTGGCCACCACCACCAACGTCGACGACGCGACCGCCACCACCACCAGCAGCGTCAACGACGCGACGACCACCACCAATGGCCACAACGACGACACGGACACCACCACCAACGTCGACGAGGCCACCACCAACGACAACCGCCACCCCACCAGCAGCGTCGACGATGACACGACCACCCCACCAGCAGCATCGACGACGCGACGACGACGACCCACCCCACCACCAGCGACGACGACGATAACAATGACCACCTCGCCGCGGTCGCCGCCACTACCCCCATCACCTGCGTCGACATTGCGGCCATCGACGACGACGACAACCACCTCGGTATATATAATACTTAGTCTTTGTTCTGTAGTTTATTGAATTAATATAAATTGGTTAACATTAACATTGAATGAATTGAGTGCTTGAAAAGTTTCAAGTACAGGCAGTAAAGGTAATATGGATGCTGTTGATAGTGCTACTGGGACAGTCTGGACAGTGCTAGCCAGTTAGGTACCTTGCTAGGAGTAGCTGGGGCTCTGGGGTAACTGGCCAGTACTGTCCAGTGCTGTCCAGGGGAGGGTTGGTTTGCTGATGCAACCTGCTTTCTCAACAGACTCATTCTCAGGCACGAATACGCTGATACTATTGACACTAATTGCCTTCCATCGATCTGGACGCCTGGGCAATTCAACTTCAGAATGCACTCTGTGTTCTCGACTTTGAGAGTGCATCGTGAGTTGTGCCCAAATAGGCAATATAGGAAATGAGCTCTCCGCACGAAATGTAGCCTAGTTGATATGTTGTGAGCACAGCCTTCCATGGCCATATATAGAACATGTCTATTTTATATTATTTGAAGATGACTGCATGGTCTTACCATACACCTACTATGAAAGTACCTGTATTTCAGATCCTTCTGTCTGTTGATCATGTTGAAAATGTACTTTCCTATTCCACCATGCACCATACTATGCAAGCTGATAGTCATTGCCTCTGCAAGAGTGATCTACCCCAGGAACTACAATATTTATGTACAGTTATTGGTCAATACAAACTTTGCAGTCTTGTCTAACACTGTATCATAGGGGGAGAAATTGATAATGGCCATATAATTATCTTTTCACAAATTGCATTATGTCAGTCATGCTGAATTGGACAGCTGTTGGTAACTTAATGACATGGATCATATAATGTCAATTAATTATTTTTTCATGAGTTGCATTATGTCAGTCATGCTGAATTAGATAGCTGTTGGTAACTTAATGACAAGATCATATATCAGTATGTCATGAGGCTGAATATATGATATATATGATCAAGTTATTTGTTTTGTAATCATAGCTTATCATGGATCGACGGTCCCCGTGATGTTCTTGATCTCCAAGCCTACCTTCGACTTTCTGGTCTGCCTAAGGAGACTAATCACTTCTGGCCATTACAATCAATGAACGTGTTATGTATGGCTCCAGCGGATGTGATACCCGCAGTGAAAAATTGTACAATGGACTGGTGTCGGGACAGATGAACCTACTGCCTATAGTTGAATACAACATCTCCACTGCACCCAAACCCCGGTAATACTACTCACAGGTATTCCTAAGCGCCTCGTCTGAGGGTGCATATATCAAACTACATACCAATAACCATAGTCGCAGGGCAATACTTTGCTGTCTTCTGTCGACAATGAATTGGTCTGAACAAATCGAGCGGCTAACGCACGGGTGGGTTATGCCGAGGCAAAGCAGAGAGACAAATACATGGTAAGACTGGTACATGGACCGGTGATATAAGTTAGACGTGTACAGCAAGACTGTCACCAGTGTCTTATCTGCGGGTTGCCAGTACACCAATTACCGGAATTGGAGGCTAAGGCTGTTCTGACCCGCGCCGTCGCTTTTGGCGTTGGTTTGGCGCGTTGTTTAGTGGGCGTCAGTACTTCAGTGGCGTCTTCGTGTAATCTGAGCCGTCCATTCTGCTACGATGGTATCGGTCGGAAAGTTTCAAACGCTGCCAACGATCGCGTTTTGCTTGCTCGGGTCCAATGGGCGAGACTATGGCTGGTCCGGCCACAGCTATCCTGATCAAGACTTAGCATCCTCGGCTGTTCCCTCAATAATTGGAGTTAGTCTGGTCAACAACACCCTTCTTCCTTCGATATAACACAGACCGTTGATGTGACGGAACATCCCCTTCTCTCTTCTCTTGTCACTCGAGAATTTGACCCTTCTTCTTGGATGCTACGTCTGAGAGACTTGATGAATTTAGCTCCATTTTACCACAATGGCCAAAGAAGCTTGGACCGTTCGTAAGGGTATCCTTGCGGACGACCCAAGTTTCTTTTATTGCCACTGCACCGGGCTTCGGAGGGGGGCAAGGTCCCCGTCAAAGATAGGCTTTGGTCATTCAACATGTGGATGAACTGTAGCTGAAGGGGGTGAAACAGGGGCAACATAATTCTTGTTAACATACATTGACCACCCACGGAAAACCACTCCGGCGAGCCGCTGGATTCGCGATACCTCCTATAGTTATGCTCAGTGGGAAAGGATAAGATGAGGGTATCTTGGAGGTATGGACGGCATACCCCTCAAACCTGGACATAGAATTGATCACCTGGGACAACTCTATGTTGTTCCTCTCATCGATGGAGCAAGTGACGATTCGAATCTATTCCTGTTAGCGCATGAGGTATGATGGCATTGAGCAAGATGGCAAGCTGACCACGTGAATTCTGCCAAGACCGAATGGTGATGTCCAGTGGACGCTGGCGACTCCTTTCCATGTGTGCCCTCACGAGGGACATATTTGCACAACCAGGGGTGATGTCGATATTAGTCCAGAAGGTCGGAAAGTAGAGAATGACGTCCCCTCAAGTGCACGACACGCTTATTAGTTCCCTTGTTCTCCGTGGATGGAATGGCAACGTAGCAGAAACTGACTACTCGAGCACATAAGAGTGAATCTCGAAGGGAAGGGAGGCGATAGGAGCTGGCTTCGTTTGCACGCAATCCTCAATCCTGCACATGTGTATTTCGATTGCAAGGCGAACACTAGAAAGCTGGAGTCCTTAAAGTTCCGCTCTTCCTCTAGTTGTTCCAGTTCAACTCGCACTTGAGTGGGTTCATGCACCGTCATCGTGCCCCATGCAGGTCAACGTCATAGGAACCTTATGACCCAGGAACCGGAACATGGGTCCAGGTTAGCTTTTCATATGAGCATCTGCATCAGCCTTGAATTGTTCGTTACCTGTTGACACTTTTCCAAACCCGTCTCACCTTTCTCCCCGAGAGTGTTGAAGTCTGCGCTGCTCGGACGTGGCCTCAGCTCAAACTTAAGATAGGTTGCTGGTAAACCACTTACATTTTTGCCCCATGTGCCGGGTGACCAGCCATGTATATGGAAATGCAGAAAGGTAGGCTTTGACAGACATCTTTGGACTGAGTGTCGGTATGTTCAGTGACGATGAGAAGAAAGAACGAAATATGCATACTACGAGGTACATACATCACGAGACACGTGAGGGTAAAGATACGTGATGTGAGGCGTGAAGCGGCCCCAGCTTCGGCTGTTAAACTTGGGGGAGAACGTGGGCTGCGGGAGTGGGCCGGGAAAGAATCACAGGTCGCGACTGGCGTGTGGGTGTCGCTGTGGCCAATGCCAGTGAGTGGGGGAAAAGTACTTACAAGGCCCTATGTGGACGAGTCTCATCGGGGTTATGTATTTGGCCGTGTGTTATTGAATTTCAATTATGGGCTCGAGATCCTCCTTTTGATCACTTTCGGTTCTGCTTCCGCCTTCGAGGACAATGAGTCAGAGACTCTTTGACATTCTGTCCACCATCCCCGTCGCTGGCCGTCCCTTTCCCCCGGATCTCACTCGCAGTATTAGGCCCAGTACCAAAGAGAGTGAAGTGGTCTAAGAACCTAGTAGGTTCTGAATGGGGGACAAGTGAGCCCCACTCGGGATTGTGGACTAAATGCAGTTCTTCTTCAAAACCTGCACCTCTGGTCAGAGGCGTCCTCTCTCAGTTCCAACCTGCTCAATATCCCCGGTTCTCGTTAAACCACCTGGCAGCAGACGGTATGGCTCACTCAGCTCTCTAGGCAGCGATCGTGTTCAACGCCCCAGGACACGATGTGCAAGAGGAGTCCGTCCTTAGCGTTTACCACACATCCACTTATGGCGGCAGCGGCCTCCGTTTGTCGGACAACGATCTCGCGGATAGCTTCGGCGCGTTGAGCTTCCAAGGACGGTCCTGGTCCTTCTTTCTCTGCTCATCCCCCTAGCCAGCCATCTTCGCTTCCTATTTATGCCCCCATATCTCGGAGCCTACTCTCGCCGGATCGTGTGTCCCTTTACCAGCCCATCAACCTCAACATCCTCAGTGGCACATCATTTATTTCTAGGCAGCACTTCGGCTCTCCCAGCGATAGCGGTCTGTCTGCTGGTGCCAGACCCACTCGCACCCAGCTCGAGCAACAACTGGTGGATGTCCAATACCGCATTGGCGGCAGCAACGGCCACGGTTTGCAGCAAGTCATCAGTGACAACAGCAGCCGTCTCATCGCACGGTTTATTCCTGCTACAGGCATCCAGTACATTCCTTCACAGTGGAACGATTCCCCGACATACACCCGCTCGACTTCCCAAAGCTCTGGGCTGTCATCACCGCTCTCGCCGACGACGGGTCGGCCTATCTAGCCCAAACAAGGGCCCTATTACTCCCAGCAGATGCAACGACGCACCTCGGACACACCGATGCCCAATCTCAAGGGCGTCCCGCTTTTTCCTCTGTACCCACGTCCTGGCCACTCTATATCGTCGAGTTCAAAGCCGGACGCACAGACCTGTTCTATCTGACCGACCTCATGCTCGACATCACGGTGGGCGAGTTGGTCATTGTAGAGGCGGATCGGGGGTTGAAGGACCTGGGCACGGTTGTGAACGACACTATCACCCTGAAAGAGGTGGAGGCGTTCGAGCGTGAGCAGAGGGAGTATGTGTCCTATGGAGACGGCGGACCGCTAAGCCCTGGTGGTCAGCAGGGAGGGTCGAAAGGAGATACTACACCCAATGATATATGCAGGTGCAGCCAGATCCCAGTGCCATTTCGCGACTGCACTTCAGTGCATGATGTGGACTCTCATCATAGAGATGGTCTCATCGCAAGCATGCGCCAAGCAGAATATATGTGCGCGTGATATTGACCCAGTTGGCAACAAGTCTTGTGACGTCCCTTCGTACATCAAGAAACCAAGTTGTGTGATGCTTCGCAGAAGTCAGTCTCAGCAATGAATTCCCTTTCGTGCTCATTTATTCACCTGATTTTAACCTTGTCTTTACTAAGGGCATTTGAAAATCAGGGTGCCCATCACCTAGGGGATTGAATGAATTCGATCCAGAACGCTAGTAAGCCACTCAAACTGCGGGCATAGTTACTGACAGCAGCCAGCCCATTTGCGAGAGGCCAAGACTCAGTACTCGGCACTCGGCACTCAGACAGACTCACTGGATATTCAGGTGCTCACTGTCACCAGGCTCCAAATATTGGTTCCTCCGGTATCCGTATAACGAACCCCGGGATACTAGCCTCGATCTCACATTCCCGAATTGTGCACGTACCGGAACTCCGCTGTGCAGCAGAGACTACTAGTACTAGCAGGTGAGGAGCGAGTTTGTTGCTGTGTTGAGAATATGATATAGGACTGTTAGGTTTTATCCTCTGTGCCTGGGCTAATTGAGTCGTTGCAGATGTAAATGTGAGCTGGGAGAGAAAGGATGATCGAGGACTTTGGCCAGTATGCACTCACAAGCCAAGACGATTCCTAAGTGTGTTCCTTGCTTCAGACTAGAGACTGCAATGATATACAAAAGAATGCATAGTAAGGATAGACGAACAAAAGGCCAGAGAACAACTGACGAAGAAAACGGCGCTTCACAACATCATCTAATCTATATCATTCACCCCACTTTGTCACCCTTCGTCTCGCCCTCTCACTCATCCGACCCAGAACCAGCGCTTTTATTTCGGTGCCAAACAAATGGCTTTGCAATGCTGTACAAAGTTGTTGTGATGTTTGAACCGGGTTGGTCAGGATCAGGAAGACGTTGTACGATCCTTGTGACGAGGTATCTGTTGGTGAGTCGAGTAGAGAGCGAAGTCAACAATGATTTGAAGTTGTCATCACTTGGAAGTGACAGCATCAGCAAATTGTGTGGATTGAAACTGCGGAAGTCCGCCCAATACGAGCCCAACCAACTTTCTAATGATAGTTGGTGCTTCCTGATGTCCGCCATAGAAAGCGACTCGAGGTCAGCAAAGAGGTTTCCTTCGCGGCAGAATTCCTTGGAGTCTGTAAAGTGACCGTAGTCTCCCAGCTGATCTCGTAAGGCTCAAACATTACACGAAAGGCAGTGCTCACTTCGATACTATCAGATGCGTCCAAGAAATAACAGGATCCCCCGTCTATTTCGAAGTTAATGTCCTTCCTCGACCGATCGAGTAGTATCATGAGACCCCGCCAGTCACAGCCGAGAACGGATGTTCCCTAAATGAATGGTGATATCAGTGCCAATGAGGCGTACAAAGAAAAGCAACCCACATCCACATCGAAGGCTGTCCATTCAGCAGATACGTCACTGGAACCGGGATCGTGAAATACCTCAAGCTTAACTCCACAAATCTTTGATCCCTTCCACATGACAGACGAAATCTGAAGAATTCTGGTTGATCGAGGGAGACGTGTCCGCATAATGCAGACCTGTTCAACCCCAGAACGCGCCTTATTCACGTGTCGTGCATGTGCTGACATTCTGTTCTTCATTTCCCGGTATTTTTTGTAGATGTAGAACTCCCATAATTCTGAAGTTCGTGGAATTGTGGTAGGTTCATTAGAAACGACATGTATCCAATCCTTGCCAAGATATTGCCCAAGGCCCACTATGAGGCAAGTGTTGGTTAGATTATCAGAATAGACTTTGATGCCAAGGCAATTGATGCTGGTCAGCGTGAGCGTGTCTCCGGCGAATTCCTTTGGGTACGTGTCGCAGTAAGTGAAGCCATTCTCAATGAGCGCGGTATCGTCGACTTTGAACGTGGTAGTGCGACGTGGCGGGTCTTGATATTTGAGATAGACTTGGCACAATCTCCATCGCAAGGAGGGTCCCGCTGAAGTGGTATCCGTAGAACGCAAAATTGAAAGGTCTGGCCCTGGATCTCTGTAGTAATTAGATTCCGACAAAACCAAATAGATGGTCTCTGGTGGCCACGATGGACGAATGCGACATGGCAACCGGGCTTCGAAGAGGGTGCGGAAGTCGCGATAGGGACGGAGGGGCAGCCAAATGTGGATGCCGCGATTTGTGATCGGGAATGTACCAAGTCGATCCTCGATCGAGTGCAGCTCGTCTTTGGGGACGCCGTCCTCTTTGAGAAATTCAATGTATTCATTGTGATCCATCAGCTCCATTGTACGACAATACCAGAAGAAGCTCGGGTCATCCGCGAGGATATTGCCAGTCACCTCATCGCTGTCAGCACAACGCCACGCAAAGATGCTTTGGTCATTCGATGTGCGGATGATTTCCAGCTGCAGACGGTGAAATGCTTTCTTCCCCTCTCCATACAGCATCGGCATGTTCACTTCCAGCAGACCCATCAGCGAGTAAGCTCTGTCCTCCACTCGCGTCGTCGTACGATCAGCCGCCCACGACATGATTTGAGCAACGCACGGACGGTTTCCACAAAGTCCATGTGTCAGTATATGCTCCGGAATTTTAGTGATACTTGCCAAGGTAGGTGCAAGCGTCCTCTTGTCACCTATGCTTTTCCAATTCTTGTTGAAGAACTGGACATTGCTTGGGGCTATCAACTCTTGTAGTGTCCACCCACGTGAGAACCACTCAGGCCAGCCATTGAAATCGCGATACCTTTCCTCGTCGCGCGCAGTCGGAAACAGTGGATCGGGGGCGTCGTGGAGGTATGCATAGCATATTCCCGCGTTTTCGTACCATCGATACATGGAATTAATGGCCTCGGATAGCTCTGCGCTGCTTCGCTTGTCGATGCAGCAAGTATCGACCCACAACCGCTCGAACTTGCCCTCTGCCTGCTTACAGCTAGCGAGGATCTTCTGATATCCAAGGCGTTGGCGAATTTGGTCTTTCTTTTCCATCTTTGCCAGGTCCATGATCTCCTCATAGTTGACCTCTTGATCGGTCCACCGATGAGACAAGATCGCATAGGGTGTGGATTCATCATAAGTGGAGTCAAGAACCTCGGTTTCCCAATCCTTTCCTCCCCCATCACCCATCACCTGCTCCCTCTCTAGAAATGCTTTCACGTTGATCAGGCGCATGCTGCGCAAGTGTGCATTAGTTTCGACGGTCAACTGTGAATGGTACCACTTACCTCTTTTCACAGAATTGAAAGTTTGTTGTATCGGAACGGTAAACGTGTAGTCGTGGTGGTAAAGGTGTACGGTAACACGTGTTGCTTACTAACTGAAAAGCTTCCCCTTAACAAGCAATTGAGCCCTCTTGATCTCCCAGCCTACCTTCGACTTTCTGGTCTGCCTAAGGAGACCAATCACTTCTGGCCATTACAATCAACGAGCGTGTTATGTATGGCTCCAGCGGATGTGGTACCCGTAGTGAAAATTGTACAATGGACTGGTGTCGGGACAGATGAACCCACTACGTATGGAATACACCATGTCCACCACACTCAACTACATAGGTACTACTCAGTGCCTCGTCTGAGGGTGCATGTGTCAAACTACATACCAACAACCATAGTCGCAGTGCAAGACTTTGCAGCCTTCTGTACTAGACTTGAATGAATTGGTTTCGAACAATCCATCATAGAGACAGACAACATACTACCTGAAGTTCCTCGACCATGCGGCACTCGGATCACCCGGATCACCC
This sequence comes from Scleroderma bovista, assembly GCA_037178675.1. Classification (NCBI taxonomy): domain Eukaryota; kingdom Fungi; phylum Basidiomycota; class Agaricomycetes; order Boletales; family Sclerodermataceae; genus Scleroderma; species Scleroderma bovista. The sequence goes on along the minus strand of JAYMGJ010000087.1, from coordinate 77,793 downwards.
CACGGTCAATCCACCTGGCGAATAACACCGGGAGAGTATCATACCGTGTCGTACCATTGGCTGCGTCAAGATGGTGAGCATCCGAGTGGCTACTAACGCACGAGTGGGGGTTATGCCGAGGGAAAGCAGACTGTTACTGACCGGGGATGCTCAAAGTCGGCAATCATTCGTATCGAGTGAATCAGAGAGCTCAAGGATGCACGGTGTTTTCTCTGGTTTGGCGTTGGTTTGGCACGTTGTTTAGTGGGCGTCAGTGGCGTCTACGCTTGTTCGTGCAATGGAAGTCTGAGTCGTCCATTCCGCTGCGATAGTATCGGTCGGAAAGTTGCAAACGCTGCTGACGTTCATCCGATGACTTCTGCACAGCGACGACCGCGTTTCCCCCGCTCGGGTCCAATGGCGCACGAGGTCTGGGAGGCTATGGCTGGTCCGGCCACAGCCTTCCTGATCAAGACTTAGTATCCTTGGCTGTTCCCTCAACAACTAGAGTTAGTCAGTCTGGTCAATACCACCCTTCTTCCTTCGATATAACACAGACCGTTGACGTGATAGAACATACCCTTCTCTCTTCTTGCGATGGCCCGATACTTGTCACTCGAGAATTTAACCCTTCTTCTGAAATGTTACGTCTGAGAGATTTGATGAATTTTACCACAATGACCAAAGAAGCTTGGGCCATCCGTAAGGGTATCCTTGCGGATGACCCAAGTTTCTTTCATTGCCACTGCACTGGGCTTGGAAGGGGGGCAAGGTCCCCATTAAAGATAGGCTTCGGTCATTCAACATGCGGATGAACTGTAGCTGAAGGAGGCGAAAAGGCATTTCGCCTCCTTACAGGGGTGACATAATTCTTGTTAACATACATTGACCACCCACGGAAAATCACTTCGGCGAGCCGTTGGATTCGCGATACCTCCTATAGTTATGCCCAGTGGGAAAGGATAAGACGAGGGCATCTTGGAGGTGTGCATGGCATACCCCTCAAGCCTTGATACCACTGGGGCATAGAATTGATCACCTGGGACAATTCTACGCTGTTCCTCTTATCGGTGGAGCAAATAACGATTCGAATCTATCCCTGTTAGCCTGCACCAATAGAAAATATTTTGGTGGTCACCGCGCTGACAAAATTCCTCACTCTTTTTTTCTGCCTTGGTCTTCGCAAGATCGAACCATTTTGTCAAAGCTGACTTCTTACTCGATCCACCGATGAGATCATACGTGGGCTCGTCATCGCAAAATTCGAGGACCTCTGTTACGGACTGCTTTCTGGACAATTTCAGCCTTTCTGGAAACGGTTTTACGTGGATTGTGCACATCCTGCACAAGTGCATACGTGTCAGCCGGATGTGATCGACGAAGTATCCATACCTCCTTGCCAACAACCAAGAGATCGAATGGTAGACGTGCAGTTGTGATCATGATGGAGTTTGTTCCCTTTAGCTGGGCTTGAGATGTTGGACGACAGGAGAAAAACAAGGGGAAAAAAAGAACGTGATTTAGAACTGAGTCACAACAAGTTATATAAAGCCCGTTATAAGGGCCGAACGGGTGCCTGAACATCAACGAAGCTTGAAACCAATTCTCTCCCATTTGCAATCCCAGAGCCTCGAGTCGTGTCCTGGGAATACGTAGTTAGTACTCGCTCTGGGGGTGTCATGTTACTACTGGTGGGACGCAGGCCGTCGTGAACTGTAACGTTTGGGCTGCCGCCTTGACTCCCATACAAATGGTTTCAAGCAAGGGGTAGATCCTTCGGATCCACGTCCTGTTCAAAATCAAAAAAGTGTTGAATTGGACATCACTTCAGTGCTTGATGAGAACACCACACCTATCTCCACTACTTTGTACTTCCATTCTTCCACTACCAAGTCGACATGGACCGTGCGGGTTTCAATCCACAAAACACGCCAAGCACTGACTTCGTTTTTCTGCTCGGAATGCAATGAGTGATCAGAGAAACGAGCATCTAGCGAGGTATGGATACCATCCAAGCAGCAAGTAACATCCTCAGAAGTGCAGTAGTGGACTGGCATTGAGTGAGTCGAATAGTCAAGCGCGCTATTACAATAAATCGAGTGGTGTCCGCCCTGTAGACTATATATTTATGTGAGAAACGTCACTCTAACAACATGAGGTCGCCAGAGCGAGTAGCAAGAACAATCTGGCCTGTCAGTGCGGAAATTGCACATGTCACCTCAGATCCATCTAAATAGCGGTCAGCACTTCAGAAAGAGACGGTAAAACTTTCGCTCACCTAGTGCTTTATACTCCCATATGCATGTCCCTTCGTGTATCACTGAACTCGACTCTCCATCAGGCATGTTTGCTTGATGGGATGATTCCGCAGGCTCAAGCACTGAGCTCCGCGTGAAGGCCATCAGCCTCCAGGTCGCAGTGTTGCGTTCCCGTTCAAGCCAGGCACCACGCATTCCAATATGATCCAAGCTCGAATAAGATACCCAAACCCCTGAATCCATGGCAGGGAGGTTCCCAATATATTCAACGTCCAGTGAGGGAATGTCTCCCAGTTCTATTGCGACTCTCAGGTACAAGGTGCTGCGTTTCGAAGTGGAGCCGAGTGCAAAAAAGGTGTACGTTTCGTTTGGGCCGGATTGCACATTTGACACCTTTACTCGATAAATATCTGAATCGGCGAATATATGATGCAAGACTGGCATAGGAGATGTTGATGGTGTGGATGGCATCAGCCAGGATAAAGGATGAGCTTCAATGGTGCGAGATGTGAATAATAAAATGTATGATCCACAGAGGTGCCAAGCTCGAAAGTAAGGGCACTGCGCACAGCCAGGTGAACGATGCAATTTTTTGGCTGACCGTATATGGTCTTACCGATTCTCCAGGGAGGGTATCCATCTGCACACTTGCCCGTTGCTTGGTTTGCCAGTTCAGAATGCCAATAGAGAACGGACGTCCATACGGACATGCATACAGTAAGACTAGGTTCGACTCTGGAACAACGCCGCTGACACTCAACGACGGATCCGAAGCAAGGTCCGCAAGACATTCCATGAACAACGGGTGATCCTGCACTTCCGCTTCTAAAGTCACAGCGTATACCCGAATCCTGCCAATCAGGAACTAGTGAGACAAGTGCAATGATGACAACGACAAACCAACCTATGGCGATTGTTTTGACAAACAAGAAAAAAAGTAGACTTATCTGCAGACACATGATGTGCAGCGGCACTCCAACCTCGTTTTTGTGGCATTTGAGCATAGAGGTAGCACGATGCATCCCCTGACACGGCCCAGAGGCTGACTGTGCCACGATCGTGACTAGTCAAGATAAACCTATCCAGCAGGAAGTCGATGGAGCGTATCGGGAATTGGGAACCTGGGAAATTCTTAACCAAAGGAACCAATTGTTTTCTGGGACGAAGGAACGACTGCTCTGCTTTGAATGCCGATACGAGGGTACGTTGCATTTCGAGTGGCGTCATGTCCTCGAATTCCTTGCGAAGGTATGGGAACGATTGGGATCGCTGGACCATGTTAAACACTTCGATCCAGAACCTTCGATGTCGACTTAAGTCCAGGAAGCGCTTACATGTCTGAGAACAGACGTCAGTTTTATCTCAGAGGAACGACACAGTGGGACTAATGCCTTTGGCAATTGAAGAACGGCTGATATATGAAGAAAACTTGCAATATGAAGGAGCAGCTCAGTGGGTAGATCTGTGATCTGTGCGAGACGTTTCATGGTATCACAGCTCGTTGCAACCCACCTGCGTACTGTTGGTGGATTGAGAATTCAGTGGCAAGTATGGAAAGCGGATCACGCTCGAGAATCCGCTTACTGTCATTTACTGACCTTTTCAGACAACTTGAACACGTGACTATTATACAAACAAAAAAGAAGACCCCGGTCACCTCTTTTAAAAAAAGAAAAATTAGGTGTTTTTGGAATGTGATCTTGTTGATCATGCTAAAGTAACTAGCAGAACTGAGTGTTTGGAAGGTTGGGATTCGTCTTGTAGCTTGGGGCACTGACGACTTCAGTGAATGACTCCAATACTAGACAGTTGGTGTTAACTTCGATTCCCATAGCGTATCGACCCCGTTTGCATTTTACTCCACTCGTAAACAAAGGTGAACCCAAAATAAATGAGCCTCTAGGAAGAGGGGAAGGGAGGTGTGGGGAATCCCCTTCCCCACACCTCCCGGGTGAGTGAAGGAGGGGGTCTAGTAGGCTAGGCTAGAAGGCTAGTGGTCTAACGTAGCTGGAAAGCACCCTTTCGTGTGTGTCAAGCTGGCCATGAGGTGGCAAGTAGAGCTTGCCGCTTATATAATACGTATGATATCATAAGTGGCAGCTGGCTTGAGAAATAACATCTTGGTCCTCGCCGCCCACCCATCTGCCCCATGTCCGAGTAGGCCTTATCTGCGTGATATATCCCCGCCTGTACCGCTACGCCGACAATCGCCGCACGATATCTTAACATCGTGTACATGATGTACCCCAAATTGGTGGTTGTGAAATCACACATATCGACAATTGTTGTGCGTTCCGTACAGGCCTAGTAACTAACATCGGATGGGAAGGAGCCTGAATTCTACCGGCATGCGGCATGTCGCACCACAAACTTTCACGCCCACAGAAAACCTCGCAATGACGACGGGCTCGTCTGAGGCTTCATCAAGTCCCTCACAATATATGACAACTCGGCGTAAATTCACACCGCCCTTTTCCCAAGTGGATCAAACAAGCCCTCCCTCGCAAACCAAGAAGCCAGCTGTTGCAGGCGATGATCCACCCGCTCAGCGCTGAAGTGCCTAGCCCAGGTGGTCGCCCAACTAAACGAACGTGCTTCGAGCTTTTCTTACCTTCAGATTCGGCTGATGAACCCCGTAAAAAGGCCAAGGTCATATTGACAACGGTTGGGAATATTTTTCACGACTATTTGGACAACTCGTGGTGATTTGTAGGTATCGGCCAAGAGGTCCCAGGAGGTCGAAAACCTCCATTCACTCTGCATGTTACAACTTGCTCGGGCAAGTCGTAATGCATTTTCTGCACAAGCTAAATATCGACGCCTTCGCCTCCGTGAAATTGAGGTGATGCACATGATTGCAGTGGACGAATGTGAAGAAGCGGATGTATTTTTGAAGAGGGCTGACTTGCAGGTTGGGGAAGTGAGACATATCCTTACGGTCAATGGCACAAGGCTCTCAGGCAACAATATCCGACTCCCTCCCATTGGTGATGATGATAGCTGTGACTCTTCGAGGGCTTCCCAGCAAGTCCCTCAATGGGAGCGACACATCATCGTCATCTCTTAATTCTGATGGTTGATGTTAACATCCGTATATGTATCTCATCTTCTGTAAAGCTTGACCTGATTTCGTTCTATATCCTTTCTCTATTTTAGTACAGACTTTGTTTAGCACCAGGCTAATTGGTGGGCTGAGGGAGTCTTGCTCTCATACTCCCCCCCCCTCCGAGAGAATCTCTCCAAAGCCGACTTGCTCTGTCTACGCACCACACAATGAAGCTAACCATTCGAGTAAATAACAGAGCTTACTCTCCATGGATAAATACCATCACTCTCTGCTCATCGATCAATGGAGGATTGCCACCGCACATAGCCGCACTGTGCAGTGCTTCGTCGGTCATACGCTATGCGTTTATTTGAATACTCAGCAAATATTATTCTAATTGAACGGAAACAGCGTCAAAGCTAAACCGAACAGGAATGTAATACTTTGTGCACTTTTACGTTTCTTGGCTACATGTTGCACAGGGTTGCAGATAGTCGGCTCGGAACGACATTCGAATGATTAGAAGACACGTGCTCCCAGACAGTGCATAGCTAAAGGCATTCCATACGTTTCCACTTTGGTCCGCCACAAGGAAACTACTACATGCAGAGGTCAGTCCAATTACGTAGATGCTGTTATACACATGCCCCAGTAGACGTCGTGTTATCCATGTGACTTCTTCCTCAGCAGGACGTTACGGTGACGATTGCGAAATTTCTTTTATCAGATCAAGGCTGCCGGCTAATCTGAACCTTGCGCCAGCCGGAATTATCTGATCTAAGAAATCTGCATCAGAATCAAAGGCTGGAGTCACTAAAACGCACGCAGTTTCTTCTACTCGGATCGCATTCATACTTTGCCATCAGTCACAATTCCCAGTGCTAGTGAATATTAGGTATGTGCAGGAAGGGAGAAGCCTTACCCGGGAGCCATGATATGGTCATACATCCAGAAACGTCAGACGGAAGACCCTCGTGCCGGAGGCTGGAACGATCTGGCACGTAAGAAAGTCACATAAGTTCCATTCGAACAGGAAACGAACAAGACCAAAGTTTGAAAGTGGATGTGATCAAGTTGATGAATGGTCATCGGTGATCATTGAAGCGCCCGTTGTGAATTGAATAAAAGGACAGTCAGTTCGGTCCTCTCAAAGTCAGCACTCGACACACTGTTTTCATCATGTCCAACATCTGCCAACTGAGTCAGGGCTCGTACACTTTGACGGTCAACGGCGTACCCGTTGTCGTTGACCCAGCAAACAATGTTGTGGCTGACCAATACGGCAAAGCAGCAGTAGGTCCCGTTACTCTCCAACTGACTTTTGGTGAACTGCTACCATGTCACTAGTGTTTGTTCTTCAAGAAAAACCAATCCGGCGACGTCTGCACCTACAATATTTTCACTGATTCAACAGAGTCGAAGTGGGCCGAGTATAATGAGCAAACATGGCAAATCTATATCCAGTCATATGACGATCAGCACCCGCAGCCTCGATACTGGACAATCAACTCGTTGAGCCCCAACACTTACAGGTGAATCATCGAGTCACTGTTGCAATTTGACCGTTTCTGACCTTGGCCTTCCCCTATATAGCATCGCGCCAGGACCTCCCAGTGCTAATGGTTGGACTGCTCCAGTACCAAGCGGCCAGGTATTACAAAGCTGCTCATCATCATCGGGATGTTGTTATTCATACCTTACTCCAGATCTTCCTCACCACCTTGCTGGCACCCCCCAGTGCCCAACAGGAGTTCGTTTTAACTTCATGCTGAAGGTTATGTGATTGTCCCTGAAATGTACGATTAGTAGTTTGAGCTTGGTGTTTGTGAAGTTGTTGTTGTTTGTTGTTTGCTATATGCTTGAAAATCCAAACATTCGCGAGGTTTACACCGCAAGACGACTCTATGACGTCGACAGATCGTGTGTGTCCTCTATCATGTGTCGTCTCGCTGCGCTGTACACTGGTAAGACTTGGGTAGGATCACCCAAACTCACTTAGCATCCACTTTCACTGCCTTTGCATTCCATGGCAAGGCGACTTATCATCCCTGGACAACACGGAGGTGACATCGACAGATTGTGAGTGCGTCTTTTATAACGTGTCTCGTCTAGGCGCATTGTACACTAGTAATGGACGAAACGAAAGGTCTGGGAGTAGTAGACTACTGGCCATGGTCAGAAGGCAAAATGCATGTGTTTTCGTCATCGTCAGCGCCGTTCTCAGAACATGCACGCTTGACGAATCAAATCAAAAGTTCCTTTATCTGAGACATGTTCGGAAGACTGGCAATGCTGCACGTAGACACAACAGGAGTACTATCGTCAAGTACCGACACTCGTCCTTCGGAGGGGTAGATCTATGATCGGCGTTACTAGGATATTTCATGATCATCAGGGCAGGCTTCTTCGCCAACTACCTCACCCGTCAAGCCTTCTGTCTCGTGCCAGGGGGACTCTCAACTCCTGCGGATAATTCCGTCCGTTGTGTCCAATATTAAATCGCTTACGCAGAAAATGATGCACCTCCAGAAATTTTTGACTGAACGGCACATGTCGGGCGTGGGCAAAAGTACATGGCGACATTCCAGGATGTCTTATGTGGCGGTAGGAGTCGGGATTACCTCTACTGCATATCGCATTAATAGCTGGTTTTTGTGTCTTGGGCTTCATTGCTAATAATGCAACTTCGACTTGACTACTTGGGCTCGTTGAGTTTGGTGGCTGTACTGAGGATCACGCAAGAGTATTCAACTTTCTGTCAGCAAGTTTTAAACAGTGGTTCAAAGAAAGAAAAGTTCTATAGATATCTCGGATTAAAGGCCCCTTACAACATACCACTACCTGAATTACATACACATGAATACGTCTGACAAAGACACGATGACAGACCTCTCCGCCTCACAAATCCTTCGCATACTTCTCCATCACCTGCCGCAAATGCTTCTCATCCCCGACCCGAGGCTCAAAGCACACCGCAAACGGTTTCGGGTGCGCAATGACACCATCGACGAAACCCTTTTCGTCGACGGGCGCATTCGGGTCTTGCGTGATCCGGAAAGACCACAGGAGCAGCGCCGCATTGATAAAGATGGACCGGTTGGCAATATGTTGGCCCGGGCAGACACTATGCGATAAGTCAGCACCAGCACCGGTGTGTAAGGTTTAACGAAGATGGGACGCACCGTCTGCCGAATCCGAAACTTGGGAATCGCAGATCGTCGCGGACACGTCCGTCATTGTTCAGCCACCTCTGAGGGTCGAATTTGTCGGGGTTGGGGTATACGGCTGGGTCCCTAGAGATAGCCCTATGGGATGTCATGGGAAGTTGTGAGGTCAGTCAGTCGAAGGCATATACTGATCCGCGACTGCCTACCAATGGTTTCCGAACACGATCGCTCCTTCGGGGATACAAAAGTCTTTCTGGAGAAAACGTTAGGTGTTGATGACAGTCGTAGAAGGAAGGTACTCACGTAGACGATGTCCGTGAGAGCACGATGAGCAAACCCTGGCATATGTTATTAGTACCGCGTAGCTATGGGAATGATGACCATACCTAGCGTCGTGACTGGTCTCCAGCGGAGACACTCAAGCATGTATGCTTGGATTTGCGGAAGAGCATCGTAGTCGTCAAAGGTGGGTGCTATGCACACCCCATCAGCAAATTATGCAATCATTTCACAACATAGCCAACATACCCCGGTCGCGGCCGACGACATTGTCTAATTCTTCTTGGACGATGTACTGCGCCTCAGGGAAGCAAGCGGCAGCCATGACCAAAACCATGATGGCGACAGCGGTCTAGAGGGTTCGATGAGCGGCGGGTTAGGACAATCACTGCAACTTACCGTATCTGAGCCAGCACCGAAGAGGGAACCCGCGAGGTAGGCCATTTCTTCGTCAGAGAGCTTGTGTGTATTCTGATTTTCAAGGAGGTATCTAGCGAATGAAGGTCCCGCGTCTCCAGATTTCTATAGAACTGGTCACAAAACAGCTCAAGGCCTGCGAGAACCACACGTACCAGTTCTCTCGCAACACGATCGAGTTGGTCGTGGAAGAGCTGACTCTCTTCTTTGCGCCAGTCTTCGAGGTAGCTCGCATAGCCTGGCACATACTTCAAGATCGGATACCTCTCGATGAGGAGGGCACCGGGGCGCATGAGAGTTTGGAAACGCTTGAGCATTTTGTGGATGATGACGATCTCAGGTGCGTTTGTTTGTGTAGGGGTTGACTTTCCATACGTCACACGCAGAATAACCGAGGCGGCATATCGGTTAGCATGAGCCTGGTGGTGCTTCGGGTCGTTGAGGATATCGATGATGACATCGCTTGCTGCTTGCATTTGGATGGGGGCATACGACTCTGATGCTTTTGCCTGTAGATGTGTGTGTGCCGCCCTGGAAAGTACATACACATGGATATATGCGGTGGACGGACTGGCTTCACTTACCTACGCAATCTACGGAACTGCTCGCCTGCGGGAGCGAGGATCATTCGGAGTCCGCGCGACATGATTTCACCCGCTGCAACAGCACGAGGGCGATCTGCCAGCAAACCACCCTCCTTCTCCATGATGTCTACAGATTCCTAACAGGCGCATGTATCAGCTAGGTAGCATGAAGTATTGGCTAGGTTCTGTACCTGGTAGCGTCCAATGATGATCATGATCTTTGGCCCGAGGCGGAGGGAGATGACAGAGCCATATTGGTTTATCCACTCCGCAAAGTGCTGAGATTGGCTAGGGGAGAGTCCGGTAAGCAATGCCTCGGGTGAGGCAGGACCTAGACGTACTTTTCCTTTGGGAGGGCATTTCCAAACAGCCAGTGGCCTGGAGGACCAGGAGGCAGAGGAAAACGCCTTCTTGCCTTGATCTGAGAACGAACAGCGCTGGCAAGGACGGCGAGGACGACGAGTGCTCCGGCGGCTTTGGCCTGGAATGCAAGGTCGGGGAGGTTCTCGAGCATTTTGAGTGACATGACGGGGTCGTCGCAAGAAGAGAGAGAGGGATGTTCCACCACACCAATGGTCTGTGTTATATGCGACCAGACTGACTAACTTCAATTGGTGAGGGAACAGCCGAGTCTTGATCAGGAAGGCTGTGGTCGGACCAGCCGTAGTTTCGCGGACCTCGTGGATGAGCGGGGGAAAGACGGTCGTCGCTGTGCTGATCGTCAGCAGCGTTTGCAACTTTCCGACCGATGCCATCGCAGCGGACGACGTGCACGAACAGGCGTAGACACCACTGACTGAGGTACTGACGCCCACTAAACAACGCGCCAAACCAGAGAAAACACCATCCATGAATCTGCAAAGGACTATCTTCCTCTAACTTAGAGTTTGGCTTTGGGAGACTAGAATCGGCACCTCGAGCTCTTTGATTCCCTCGACTGCCGACTTTGAGCATCCCCGCATGCGACAGGCCAGTGCTCAGCGCTCAGCGCTCAGCGACAGCGCGGGTCAGAACAGCCTTAGCCTCCAACTCCGGTGATTGGTCGGAAGATCGGTGATTGGTGTACTGGCAACCCGCAGGTAGGACGCTGGTGGCTAAGACGGCACAGTTCTCTGTGTTATCTCCACTATGTTGCTGTACACTTCTAACCCATATCACCGGGCACATGTACCACCATCTCTCCGCTTTGCCTCAGCATAACCCCCACTCGTGCGTTAGCCACTCGGATGCTCGCCATCTTGGCGCAGCCAATGGTACGACACGGTATGATACTCCCCCAGTGCTACTCGCCAGGTGGGTTGACTGTGGGAGGGGTGAGTCGAGTGATTCGGGTGCATGGTCAAGGAACTTCTAATATGTTGTCTTCTGTCTATGATGAATTGTTCAAGATCAATTTATCGTCGATAGAAGGCAGCAAAGTCTTCTCCATCAGACAGAGACTCAATGAAAGCGGCTGGGAGATCAAGAAGGCTGTACTATACGCCCCATAGGGCGCTCAATTACTTGCTGTGTTATGGGGAAGCTTTTAAGTCAGGAGAAACTTCACGTATTATCCTGCACCTTTACCACCACAACTTCACATTTACCTTTCCAATCCAACAATTCTGTGAAAGGAGGTATGGATACCATTCACAGTTGATGATTCCGTCGAAGCTAATGTACATTTGCACAGCATGCGCCTGATCAACGTCAAAGCTTTTCTTAAGAGGGAGAGTTCGATTAGAGAGGGAAAGCGAGTGGATCGTCGCACCAAAGTCCTAGAGATCGGCGATGATGAAGCAACAGAGTACGCAATTCTGTCCCATCGGTGGGTCGAGGAAGAAGTGGACTATGACGAGATCGTTGAGCTCGCGAAGATGGACAGACAGGACAGAGATGAAATTCGCCAGCGTGCTGGATATCGAAAGATCCTCGATAGCTGCGAGCAGGCTCAGAAGGATGGATATGAGCGGTTGTGGATCGATACTTGCTGCATCGACAAACGAAGCAGCGCAGAGCTATCCGAGGCCATCAATTCCATGTATCGGTGGTACGAAAACGCGAGAGTGTGCTATGCATACCTCTACGACGTCCCCGGTTCATGCATTCCCACTGCGAGCGACCGTGAGAGGTATCCCGATTTCAATGGCTGGCCGGAGTGGTTCTCGCGTGGGTGGACGCTACAAGAGTTGATAGCCCCAAGTGACGTCCAGTTTTTCAACAAGAATTGGCAAAACATAGGTGACAAGAGGATGCTTGCACCTACCTTGTCACTCATCACTAACATTCCGGAGCATACATTGACGCATGGACTTTGTGGAAACCGTCCATGTGTTGCTCAAATCATGTCGTGGGCGGCCAATCGTACGACGACGCGAGTGGAGGACAGAGCTTACTCGATGATGGGTCTGCTGGAAGTGAACATGCCGATGCTGTATGGAGAGGGGAAGAAAGCGTTTCACCGTCTGCAGCTGGAGATCATCCGCGCATCGAGTGACCAAAGCATCTTTGCGTGGAGTTGTTTAGACAGCGATAAGCTGACTGGCAATATCCTCGCGGATGACCCGAGCCTCTTCAAGTATTGTGGTACAATGGTGTTGATGGGTCACGACGAATACATCGAATTTCTCAAAGAGGACGTCCCCAAAGAAGAGCTGGAGTCGATCGAGGATCGACTCGGCACATTCCCGATCACGAATCGTGGCATCCAGATTTGGCTGCCCCTCCAGCCCTCTCGCGGCTCTCGCTCTTGCTTCAAAGCCCGGCTACCATGCCGCCGTGGTCCAATGTATTCACCAGAGACCATCGATTTGGTTTTGTCGGAATCTAATTACTACAGAGATCCAGAACCAGCCTTCTGGTTTATACGACATTCTTCTACTAGTCGGGATACCACTTCAGCAGCCCTCCCCTCCACTCCCCCCCTATGGAAATTGTGCCAAGTCTATCTCAGATATCAAGACCCGCCACGTCGCAACACCACATTCAAAATCGACGATAGCGCACTCATTGAGAATGGCCTTATTTACTATGACGCGTACCCAAAGGAATTCGCCGGAGACACGCTCACGCTGACCAGCACCACTTGCCTTGGCATTAAAGTCTATTCTGATAATCTAACTAACACTTGCCTCGTAGTGGGCCTTTGGCAATCTCTTGGAAAGGAGTGGGTACGTGTCGTTTCTGATGAATCTAACACAATTCCACAAACTTCAGAATCATGGGAGGACTATATCGAAAATAAATACCTGGAAATGAAGAACAGAATGCCAACAGATGTACGACATGTAAATAATGCGCGTTCTTGGGTTGAACAGGTCTGCATTATGCAGACCCGTCTCCTTCGATCAGACAGAATCCTTCAGATTTCGTCTGCCATATGGAAGAGCTCAAGGATTTGTGGAGTTAAGCTTGGGGTATTTGACGACCCCGGTTCCAGTGACGTATCTGGTGAATGGACAGCCTTTGATGTTGACGTGGGTTGCTTTTCTTTACAAGTCTCATTGGTACTGATATCACTATTTATTTAGGGAACATCCGTTCTCGGCTGTGACTGGCGGGGTCTCATGATACTACTCGATCGGCCGAGGAAGTACATTAGCTTCGAAATAGACGGGGGACCCTGTAATTTCTTGGACGCATCCGATGGTGTCGAAGTGAGCGCACGTGCCTTTCGTACAATATTTGAGCCTTACGAGAACAGCTGGGGGACTATGGTCACTTTACAGACTCCAAGGACTCATTCTACCGTGAAGGAAACCTCTTTGCTGAGCTAGAGCCACTTTCTATGGCGGACATCAGGAAGCACAAACTGTCTTTAGGTCGTTGTATGGTCTCGAATTGGGCGGACTTCCGCGACCTCGGTTTACACAATTCACTGATACTGTCACTTCCAAGTAGCGACAACTTCAAATCATTGTTGACTTCGCTCTCTACTCGACTCACCAACAAGTGCCTCGTCACAAGGATCATACAACGTCTTCCTGATCCTGGCCAACCCGGCTCAAACATCACAACAACTTTGTACAGTGTTGCAAAGCCATTTGTTTGGCACAGAAATGAAAGCGCTGGTTTGGGTCGGATGAACGGTCAGGCGAGATGAAGGGTGACCAAGTGGGGTGAATGATATAGATTAGATGATGATGTGAAGCACCCTTTTCTTCGCCGGTTGTTCTCTGGCCATTTGTTCGTCTATCCTTTATGCATTCTTTTGTATATCATTGCAGTCTCTAGTTTGAAGCAAGGAACACGTTTAGGAATCGTCCTGCTTGTGGGTGCCGCATACTGGCCAAAGTCCTCAACCATCCCTTCTCTCCCACCTCACATTTATATCTACACAACTCAATTATCCCAGGCGCAAAGGATATAACCTGACAGACCCATATCATATTCTCAACACAATGTGTTCCTCACCTGCTAATAATCACGTCTGTTGCACAGCAGAGTTCCAGTACGTGCACAATTTGCTGGGAACGTGAGATCGAGGCTATCCCGGCGGGGTTCGTTATACGGATACCGGAGGAACCAATATTTGCCGCCTGGTGATTATCCAGTGAGTCTGTCTGAGTGCCGAGTGCCGAGTCTTGACCTCTCGCATATGGGCTGGCTGCTGTCAATAACTATGCTCACAGCTCAAATGGCTTACCAGCAGTGTATTATGGAACTGTAAACCCCAAAAAAATCCGCGATGTGAAAAATCCTTGATTGCGCGATTATGTAACCTCAAATGCGCGATTAGGTATGCTCGAATGCGCGGTTTCATACCTGAATGCACGATGTAGACCACTTCTCCAAGCGTACAGCAATAAATGTACTCAAGGTAACTACTAAGTACATAGCATCAGTCTGGTCTAGTTCCACAGTTCTTCCTAGTCACTCTCACTCTGCTGTATCCAGTAGAGTAAAAAAAAAGTTTATTAGAACTAGGTAATACATCACAAATAACTAGATACTATGTTCGTACGGCGGGGGTGGCTGTCGAACGCAGGGCACGTGGTGATCATCGATGCTGCGCTGGTGGGGCTGGCACGGTGGTCAGCGTCGCTATGGCTTGGGGTGGGTGCCATTGTCGCTGGATGGTGGTGGGGCTGCCAGGCGTCAGGGGTGGGCGTCGTCGTCATCATCGGACGACGCCTGGGGATGGGGGTCGTCACGTCGTCTCCATCGACGTTGGGGATGGTGTGGGGACAGGGATGGTCATCGTTGTCGTCAGACGACAGGACTGGCGAGGTGGTCGACATCCTTGTCAACGTCGGAGCTGGCAGCCGTCGTCGTGGGCACTGGCTGTGGGTCGTCGTTGTCAGCGGAAGTGGTGGTGAATGGGATGGGAACGACTAGAATTGGCTGACTACGCTACAAGAACTCAGGTACAAACAGATGCAAATACCTTGTCAGCTTCTCTGATTACATCAGCATGCTTGTACACAACAGCGCCACAGCCACCCGCATTCTGCGGTGACAACGGACACCACCGACGACGACGTCAAAGGGCCCCGCCACCAGCACGACAACAACGACAACGGGCATCACCACCATCAACTCGATGGTCCCACCCGTGACCCCAGCATGACGACATCCACCACCTGTACGACAGCAGACCACACCACTCCAGCACGTCGGTGACTATGGCCCCATACCCCAGCACCTCGACGGTAACGGTCACGGCCATGGTCATCAGCACAATGACGGCCCCACGTCCCAACACAGGCTGCCTTAACGACCATGATGACAGTCCTGCCACCCCAACATGACAGTGAGAATTAGTAGATTTACATGTACTGTGTAGTAGCTACTATTATCGAGTTGATTTACTACTATATACATTCGGAAGAGTAACTTAAACCACACATTCAAGTCTCAAACCGCGCATTCAAGCATACCTAATCGCGCATTCAAGCACACCTAATCGCGCATTTGAGGTTACATAATCGCGCAATCAAGGATTTTTCACATCGCGGATTTTTTTGGGGTTTACAGTTCCATAGTGTATACTTTCCTTCTGGATCAAATTCCCTTCCCTAGGTGATGGGCGCCCTGATTTTCGAATGCCACTATTGAAATACAAGGTTAAAATCAAGTGAATAAATGAGCACGACAGGGAATTCATTGCTGAGAGACTGACTTTCGCGAAGCATCACACAACACTCGGTTTCTTAATGTACGAAGGGACGTAACAAGACCTGTTGCCAACTAGATCGATATCATGCGCACATATGTCCTGCTTGGCGGACGCTTGCGATGAGACGATTAAAGTCCACATGAAGTACTGAAGCACAGTCGCCAAATGGCACTGGAACACTGGCCGCAACGACGCTGATGACAAGGGCGATGTGTGTGGGATCTGTTGGGTGCCGTACGAGGGCGTGTAAGACACCTGGGGACGATTGTCCGTTGAAGCAGTAGCAGTAACAGTAGAGTGAGGATTACATATATACCATATATTGAAACGCGATCGGGATGGGGAAAGGCAGAAATGAGAAATGCATATATCAGTATTTTTTGGGGGGACCTTCATAAGCGCGAGGCTGTATCGCTGTTCATAACCACCGGGACGCTGGAGAGAGGCTGTCCAAATGCGCGTCTTGTATAACCTAGATGAAGGATGAGATGAGCGCTGAATGCGCATGTAAAGTATTACATCGACGCACCGGGATAATTCAGAGCTCTTCGAAGTCGATGCGATTCTCCACGACAAAATAAAATGTTAATTTTTGTCCATGACTGATCGTCCCATCTTCCACTAACCCCTGTGAAAACGGGTGTTACGTCGTACGACGAACCATCTATAATCTCCACTGCTCACTTTATCTTGACAGAGCTGCAGGGCCTTCATTTTGCAATTTTGTAACCAATTGTTTGTAAAGCACCAATGAGCCAACCCAAGGGGCGACGCAAATCACGCATGATGACAACCGTGCCCAGGGTTCTTCAGCCCCCGATCCGTCTCCACAATGGTTAGGTTACCCACCCTAATGTCGAGCATGAGGTCGGTCAGGTAGAACAGGTCCGTGCATCCGGCTTTGAACTCGACGATATAGAGTGGCCAGGACGCGGGTACAGAGGACAGGGGACGCCCTTGCCGAGATCGTTGAGATTGGGCATGGGTGCGTCAGAGGTAAGTCATTGCATCTGCTGGAGGTAATAGGGCCACTGCCAGGGATGGGTAGGACGGCCCGTCGTCGGCGAGGAGTGATGAGAACCCAGATCCGCTCTGGGACGTCGAGCGGGTGTATGTCCCCCTGCGAATGAATGTACTGGATGCCTTTGCCGCGAATAAACCGTGTAGCGAGAGAGGACTGCAGTTGTTGCTGCGAACTATAACCATTGTTGCCACCAGTGTGGTATTGGGCATCGATCAGCTCCTGCTCGAGCTGGCTGCAAGGGGGACTGACACCAGCAGACAGACCGCTATTGCTGGAAGAGAGGAAGTGCTGCCGGGATGTAACGGATGCACCACTGGGGATGTTGAGGTTGATGGGCTGATAGGGGGACACACGATCCGGCAAGAGCGGGCTCCGAGATATGGGTGCATAAATAGGAAGCAAAGGTGGCTGGCTAGGGAGATGAGCAGAGGAAGAAGGACCAGGACCGTCCTTGGAAGCTCAACGCGCCAAAGCGATCCGCGAGATATTGTTGTCCGACAAACGGAGGCCGCTGCCGCCATAAGTGGATGTGTGGTAAACGCTGGGGACGGACTCGTCTTGCACATCGTGTCCTGGGGCGTTGAAGACGATCGCTGCCTAGAGTGCTGAGTGAGCCATACCGGCTGCTGCCAGGTGGTTTGATGACACTATAACGAGAACCGGGGATGTTGAGGGGGTTGGAACTGAGAGAGGACACCTCGTGCAGGTTTTGAAACGGCCTTCTCCGGGGCGAATGGCTGTCGAGAATAACTGGGGCCTACTGCGAGTGAGATCCGAGGCGAAGGGACGACGGCCAGCAACAAGGGTGGTGGACAGGATGTCGTAGGTGTCGGAAAGAGCCTCTGATTCATCGTCCAAACAAGCGCCTTGTGGCAAGTACTTTTCCCACTGGCCTGTGACAGCGACACCCACACGCCAGTCGCGACCGCATGCGCCCCCGGCCCCCCGCAGTTCATGTTTTTCCCCAGGTTTAACAGCCGAAGCTGGGGCCACTTCGCGCCTCACATCATATATCTTTATTACCCTCACGCGTCTCGTGACATCACGGGGACCGTCAATCCATGATAAGCTATGATTACAAAACAAATAACTTGATCATATATATCATATATTCAGCCTCATGACATACTGATATATGATCTTGTCATTAAGTTACCAACAGCTATCTAATTCAGCATGACTGACATAATGCAACTCATGAAAAAATAATTAATTGACAATATATGATCCATGTCATTAAGTTACCAACAGCTGTCCAATTCAGCATGACTGACATAATGCAATTTGTGAAAAGATAATTATATGGCCATTATCAATTTCTCCCCCTATGATACAGTGTTAGACAAGACTGCAAAGTTTGTATTGACCAATAACTGTACATAAATATTGTAGTTCCTGGGGTAGATCACTCTTGCAGAGGCAATGACTATCAGCTTGCATAGTATGGTGCATGGTGGAATAGGAAAGTACATTTTCAACATGATCAACAGACAGAAGGATCTGAAATACAGGTACTTTCATAGTAGGTGTATGGTAAGACCATGCAGTCATCTTCAAATAATATAAAATAGACATGTTCTATATATGGCCATGGAAGGCTGTGCTCACAACATATCAACTAGGCTACATTTCGTGCGGAGAGCTCATTTCCTATATTGCCTATTTGGGCACAACTCACGATGCACTCTCAAAGTCGAGAACACAGAGTGCATTCTGAAGTTGAATTGCCCAGGCGTCCAGATCGATGGAAGGCAATTAGTGTCAATAGTATTGGCGTATTTGTGCCTGAGAATGAGTCTGTTGAGAAAGCAGGTTGCATCAGCAAACCAACCCTCCCCTGGACAGCACTGGACAGTACTGGCCAGTTACCCCAGAGCCCCAGCTACTCCTAGCAAGGTACCTAACTGGCTAGCACTGTCCAGACTGTCCCAGTAGCACTATCAACAGCATCCATATTACCTTTACTGCCTGTACTTGAAACTTTTCAAGCACTCAATTCATTCAATGTTAATGTTAACCAATTTATATTAATTCAATAAACTACAGAACAAAGACTAAGTATTATATATACCGAGGTGGTTGTCGTCGTCGTCGATGGCCGCAATGTCGACGCAGGTGATGGGGGTAGTGGCGGCGACCGCGGCGAGGTGGTCATTGTTATCGTCGTCGTCGCTGGTGGTGGGGTGGGTCGTCGTCGTCGTGTCGTCGATGCTGCTGGTGGGGTGGCGGTTGTCGTTGGTGGTGGCCTCGTCGACGTTGGTGGTGGTGTCCGTGTCGTCGTTGTGGCCATTGGTGGTGGTCGTCGCGTCGTTGACGCTGCTGGTGGGGTCGTCGTCGACGAGGCTGGTGGTGGTGGCGGTCGCGTTGTCGACGTTGGTGGTGGTGGCCACGTTGTTGTTGTCGACGCTGTTGGTGGTGGTGGTCGTGTTGATGGTGGTGGTGGTGGTCGACGTTGGTGGGTGGTGGCCACGTCGTCATCGACGGTGGTGGGTGGTGGTGGTCGCGTTGACGGTGGTGGTGGTGGTCGCGTTGACGGTGGTGGTGGTGACTGTCGGGTGGTGGTCGACGGATGAAGAGAATGAGAATGAGAGACTTCAAAAAATTTCAAGTATGTGTGTGCGTGTGTTTGTGTAACGATTATATCAGCATATTGAACTATCAACATTTCCTAATAGTATTTACCGCGTCACTACACGCCTCGCCCACAGCCACCGTCACCACCAGCATCGTCGATCGACCACCATCAGCAACGACAACGACAACGACCCCACCACGGCCGATGGCGACGACACCAACCACCACCACCACCAGCAGCGTCGTCGACCAGACAACAACGACCCCCACCGTCAACGTCGTCGCCGTGGCCATCAACACTGACCACAACGACAACGACAACGACCCCGCCACCACCCCCAGCGTCGACGGCGGCGATGCGACCACCCACATCCCCAGCGTCGACGGCGACGGCGCAACGGCGCGACGACGGGATGACTCCCATCCCAGCGTCATCCGACAATGACGCCCCCGACGCCCACCAACCTCCCAGCCACAGCAACGCTGGCCATCGCGCCAGCGCAGCGTCGTCGATCGCCCTCCCCTGCGTTCGACAACCACGGGCCCGGTCGTATAAATATATTATTTAGTCATTTGTGATTAGCACTCTAGTTTTCTTTAGTCCTAATATACTTTTTTTTTCTCTACTGAATATTTGAATCGAGTGACAACCAGACGGAGTCCGACAGACTGGCACAGAGTCCGACAGGCTGGGCGGTCGGCTAAGCGCTGTCAAGTGCTGTCAGCTCGGCTAATCGGAAGGGCTGGTTTGCTGATTTGAATTGCCCTCTTGATGCGGGCAGTTATCTTCACTGTGTGCACTGTCAACTGATGATGACGATGGCCATCCACCAGCCTGTTGTCCAGCGATGACAACAACCGTATCCCCACCATTGTCCAAGGTGCTGTCGAGTGTGACCGGCAGGTGTACTGAATTTGCAAATGTACCCTAAAGTAGAAATGGTCAAAGCGCGGGAAATGATCAGTAAGAACTGTACAGTACCCATGTTATATATAAACCCTCCTGGAAGGAACTGTTTAGGTTCTTCACTCTTGTCTGTGACTTCGATCTTCGAGTTGAAGCTGGGTCAGGTAAGTTACTGTTACACTGAATCGGGTTGGAGCAGGGTCAGGTAAGTTACATTTCATTGGATCAGGGTTAGGTAAGTTGCATTTCGCCGGATCAGCTAAGTTGCTATTGTTTATCTCATATGGTAATTGCATGAGGTAAGTCACTAAACTTTATCTCTGAAAATCTGAGCCACAGTGGTTAGCAATTACATAATTAATAAATAGTGGTATTTTATGCTTGTTACAACAAAGTCCATAAACTTCATGTTGAAAGCCTTATACAGCCATATGTGACATTATCCAACTCATGCAATTCAACCAATCTGATAAATCATGTCCCTGTTTAAACTCATGAGAAGTGTGGTCAAAGTGTTATCTGACATGAAATGAATGGACATACAGAACTTATAGTTTGTGTATTACCATGCCTATCATAATGTGTTAGGTTGCCATCACCTATAATTTTTGTGTCAAGCTCAAAGCCTTATACAACCATATATAACATTATCCAACTTATGATCAATACAGGGTTCAGCCAATCTGATAAATCATGTCCTTGTTTAAGGACATGAGAAGTGTGATCAAGTGTTATCTGACATAGACTGAATGGGCTTACAGAACTGATAGTTTGTGTATTACCATGCCTATCATAATGTGTTAGGTTACCATTACCTAGAAATCTTGTGTGAAGCTTAAAGCCTTATAAAGCCTTATAAGGCCATGCATGACTATCCTTGTCAGATAGTCACATGTTAGACACGGTACTTATTGCAAAGTGCATATACAGCATTATCGGAAAAATTCAGTCCCAGTGATGGATGGATATACCTTGTAGTGTTGAATTCATATTTCGTTCTTTCTTCTCATTGTTACCGGACATACCGACACTCAGTCCAAAGATGTCTGTCAAAGCCTACCTCCTGCATTCCCGTACACATGGCCGGTGGGGCCAAAACGTAAGTGCTTTACCAACAACCTATCTTAAGTATGAGCTGAGGCCATGTCCGAGCACCGCAGACTTCGTCACTCTCAGGGAGAAAGGCGACATGGGTTTGGAAAAGTATCAACAGGTAACGAGCAATTCGAGGCACAAAATCAATGACCCGAAGTTCCCTTCTCTCATACGTGCTTCTCTCACAACAACAGCATTTATCCAGTATCCCTCTTTTTTAAGGCCAGAAACTTCTCCTGTTTTACCAAGCCCTGGAGCTCCGCCCCCTCATTCCTGTGGACAACTTCCCCTATGGTCAAGCAATCACAGATCTCTCTTCCTCAACGTGTCGGACTGCTGACACTCCCGTCTTGGTTGTCATCTCGGAAATTGACCACGCTCGAGCTCGTATATGCTGATAACCCCTCCCTTCAACCAGACAGCATCTCATTGCCATTCCTTCGTCGTTTACACTCAAGGCTACCCAGCAGAGAGTTGTAGCCCCCAAACCCCTCGTATTTATATCTTACCGTCGTCGTTCCCTGTGACCAGCTATCCGCCATTCACATCCAAGTTTCGCAGTATCCGACATCTTGTATTGGATGATGCTCGCTTCAGGACAAAGCTGGACGGGTCATGTGCTGCAGACCACTGGCAGTCGGCGCTCCGTGGGATGGCCGTTGACTATGAGTGGTCTACAGAGCAGCTTGCACGGTGGCTGCAACAGCGACAAATGGCGGGTACAGTAAACCGATGTTGCGCGTCAGACTGCCGGCTGAGTGTATATTTCGGTCTGACCCATGATGACGATGAGGGATATGCCTCGAGCCGTTCGAAGCCCTATTTATTTTCAGACCTCGGCGACTCATTGCGGGGAATTTGCATCATGGATATCATAAGGTCTCGCTCAAGATGGAAGCGGTTCTGTCGCCATCATCGTCTTCCCCACATCGCTGCTATTATGAAATTGATGACTTTACTACCCCCTGCGATCTAGGACGGTTCTGCCAGGTTTATCGCATCTTTTTTCTGATCAAATCCATCAAGCAAGCGCAAGTCCAGTGCTGCACGTATCCCGACGAGAAGGTGCCTACAATATGATGACGGAGCTTCCTACTGATGCCAACCTTGCTTCGAGTTCGAACCGTACTTCAGATGTTCAAGACTGCAGACCACCAAAGTGGGTCAAGTTCAAGGAGCCCATGACACGAACCAACTGTTCTGGTGCATAGTCGTGATTGTACACTCGAAAAAATATACTGATACTGAATGGCCATGATGATGAGTAGAATGTATGATATGTACAAGTAAACCAAACGGAAAACAGAATTCATAAAGCCTGCAGAAATTGTCGCATAAATGATGACCTCCGGTGATCCAGAGTCGCCTCCTGTGCTATGAGACTGAGTGGGGTGGCAAGTTCAGGGCGATAGGTGAAGGCTAGCGCGTGGGCTGGTGGTACTGGTGTAGAGACAGGAGTTGATACGGGCTCTGGTGGTGGCGCACGCCCGCACTGCTAAGATTGTAGTAAGAAGCAGGAACAGGATATGATGCAAGCAGCAGAGCATGGGGTGGTGCACCTGGCAATCGGCCCCAGCGCTGAGATCTGAAAGATTGACTGGCTAATACAATTCGAATATATCAGTTAACCATTGGTCCACAGATGATCTTCGAATCGGGGGGTGTTCTGCTTGGACGAGGAGGAGAAGAGCTTCGTTCAGGTCGGCTATAACCTTAGCAGTAGGAATGGACCATACGGGTGGACACAAGCTCTGAGATGGGATTCATGATATGCAATTAGATGCAAGGCCATAAGTACGGTGAGGGAAGAAAAGGGACAAGACGGACTTCGCACCTGTTAGACAGCAATTCGAGTTGGCTTCTATCAACGTCTCGAGACGACGACGACGACGACGACAGGGGTCGAAGGGATGGATGATGCGGGCCAGTTGACACGAATGTGTGGGACCACGTCAACTATGTAATACTCAACTTCAACTCGCCTATGCTGTCGTACATGTCTCCTAAGCCAAGTGTGCTTCGTCACCTCGTGCTTGACCGCCACCCCATGCTTGGGTATCAACTTGACTGCGTGAATGACGTCTAGCAACGAGATAATCGAACCCACGCACGACCTCCTTCCATCGGGGTTGTCGATGAAACAGTATCCTACATCCCAACTTCCGGCTGATGCACTGGTGTCGCCGTAAAAGTGAAATATTCGACATATACTAGCAATGGGAAGGAAAGCTCAGCGGAAAGAGGAGTCAAGACCCGCCACGTCGCAACACCACATTTAAAATCGACAATAGCGTGCTCATCGAGAAAGGCTTCATTTACTGCGACGCGTACCCAAAGAAATTCGCCGGAGACACGCTCACGCTGACCAGCATCAATTCCCTTCATCACTGGGACTGAATTTTTCCGATAATGCTGTATATGCACTTTGCAATAAGTACCGTGTCTAACATGTGACTATCTGACAAGGATAGTCATGCATGGCCTTATAAGTCTTTATAAGGCTTTAAGCTTCACACAAGATTTCTAGGTAATGGTAACCTAACACATTATGATAGGCATGGTAATACACAAACTATCAGTTCTGTAAGCCCATTCAGTCTATGTCAGATAACACTTGATCACACTTCTCATGTCCTTAAACAAGGACATGATTTATCAGATTGGCTGAACCTGTTGAGAAAGTAAGTGCTTAGTCATCAACAGCACGTGACTTTCCTAGAGCCTTGACACGTGATGTGTCTGGACTCGTCAACTTCCATGTGATACTTCTGTCACATGACCGGTTATCAAAGTACCGACTAACCGGAGTCATATCTCTTATCTATGACGTATTCATGATAAGAAGAGATAACGTTCCTTCTAGAACGTTCCTATGAGGTCATGTCTAGACCGTTTCTTATCTCTTATCTTACCTATGACTCACTGTGGTGTTCTACGAGATTCTACGAGTTTCCACAGGACTACTATGTTAGGAAGGTACTTATCTGCCTGTCCGTTTATGGACTCATATGGCCACTTTACTTTTACATGGTCTGTGCGCAGCTCAGACGTATAAATACTCCCATGCTTCATCGTAGCAGAGTAAGGATTTTACCCACTTGTTTTATCCTCTGCTACTGTCAAACTGTCAAACCACCTTCGGTTGATACTTCAAGTTAGAACCGTCTACTCAAGTGAGTTACCGACTTCATATCATTTGAGTAGAGCCCGCTGCGCTGTGTCCACACTCTCCTATTGTGGATATTGCCTCCCGTTAGAACCCTGTATTGATCATAAGTTGGATAATGTTATATATGGTTGTATAAGGCTTTGAGCTTGACACAAAAATTATAGGTGATGGCAACCTAACACATTATGATAGGCATGGTAATACACAAACTATAAGTTCTGTATGTCCATTCATTTCATGTCAGATAACACTTTGACCACACTTCTCATGAGTTTAAACAGGGACATGATTTATCAGATTGGTTGAATTGCATGAGTTGGATAATGTCACATATGGCTGTATAAGGCTTTCAACATGAAGTTTATGGACTTTGTTGTAACAAGCATAAAATACCACTATTTATTAATTATGTAATTGCTAACCACTGTGGCTCAGATTTTCAGAGATAAAGTTTAGTGACTTACCTCATGCAATTACCATATGAGATAAACAATAGCAACTTAGCTGATCCGGCGAAATGCAACTTACCTAACCCTGATCCAATAAAATGTAACTTACCTGACCCTGCTCCAACCCGATTCAGTGTAACAGTAACTTACCTGACCCAGCTTCAACTCGAAGATCGAAGTCACAGACAAGAGTGAAGAACCTAAACAGTTCCTTCCAGGAGGGTTTATATATAACATGGGTACTGTACAGTTCTTACTGATCATTTCCCGCGCTTTGACCATTTCTACTTTAGGGTACATTTGCAAATTCAGTACACCTGCCGGTCACACTCGACAGCACCTTGGACAATGGTGGGGATACGGTTGTTGTCATCGCTGGACAACAGGCTGGTGGATGGCCATCGTCATCATCAGTTGACAGTGCACACAGTGAAGATAACTGCCCGCATCAAGAGGGCAATTCAAATCAGCAAACCAGCCCTTCCGATTAGCCGAGCTGACAGCACTTGACAGCGCTTAGCCGACCGCCCAGCCTGTCGGACTCTGTGCCAGTCTGTCGGACTCCGTGCCAGTCTGGTTGTCACTCGATTCAAATATTCAGTAGAGAAAAAAAAAGTATATTACATAGGACTAAAGAAAACTAGAGTGCTAATCACAAATGACTAAATAATATATTTATACGACCGGGCCCGTGGTTGTCGAACGCAGGGGAGGGCGATCGTCGACGCTGCGCTGGCGCGATGGCCAGCGTTGCTGTGGCTGGGAGGTTGGTGGGCATCGGGGGCGTCATTGTCGGATGACGCTGGGATGGGAGTCATCCCGTCGTTGCGCCGTTGCGCCGTCGCCGTCGACGCTGGGGATGTGGGTGGTCGCATCGCCGCCGTCGACGCTGGGGGTGGTGGCGGGGTCGTTGTCGTTGTCGTCGTGGTCAGTGTTGATGGCCACGGTGACGACGTTGACGGTGGGGGTCGTCGTCATCAGTGGCCACCTCGACGACGTTGGTGGTGGGGCCGTCGTTGCCCTCGCGTTGGTGGTGGCCGTCGACGCTGGTGGTGGAGCGGTGGTGGTGGCCTAGCCGTCGTCGTCGTCGTCTGGTCGACGACGCTGCTGGTGGTGGTGGTGGTTGGTGTCGTCGCCATCGGCCGTGGTGGGGTCGTTGTCGTTGTCGTTGCTGATGGTGGTCGATCGACGACGCTGGTGGTGACGGTGGCTGTGGGCGAGGCGTGTAGTGACGCAGTAAATACTATTAGGAAATGTTGATAGTTCAATATGCTGATATAATCGTTACACAAACACACGCACACACATACTTGAAAATTTTTGAAGTCTCTCATTCTCATTCTCTTCATCCGTCGACCACCACCCGACAGTCACCACCACCACCGTCAACGCGACCACCACCACCACCGTCAACGCGACCACCACCACCACCGTCAACGCGACCACCACCACCACCGTCAACGCGACCACCACCACCACCGTCAACGCGACCACCACCACCACCGTCAACGCGACCACCACCACCCACCACCGTCGATGACGACGTGGCCACCACCCACCAACGTCGACCACCACCACCACCATCAACGCGACCACCACCACCAACAGCGTCGACAACGACAACGTGGCCACCACCACCAACGTCGACGACGCGACCGCCACCACCACCAGCCTCGTCGACGACGACCCCACCAGCAGCGTCAACGACGCGACGACCACCACCAATGGCTACAACGACGCCACCGGCGTCGTCGACGACACGGACACCACCACCAACGTCGACGAGGCCACCACTAATGACAACCGCCACCCCACCAGCAGCATCGACGACGCGACGACGACGACCCACCCCACCACCAGCGACGACGACGATAACAATGACCACCTCGCCGCGGTCGCCGCCACTACCCCCATCACCTGCGTCGACATTGCGGCCATCGACGACGACGACAACCACCTCGGTATATATAATACTTAGTCTTTGTTCTGTAGTTTATTGAATTAATATAAATTGGTTAACATTAACATTGAATGAATTGAGTGCTTGAAAAGTTTCAAGTACAGGCAGTAAAGGTAATATGGATGCTGTTGATAGTGCTACTGGGACAGTCTGGACAGTGCTAGCCAGTTAGGTACCTTGCTAGGAGTAGCTGGGGCTCTGGGGTAACTGGCCAGTACTGTCCAGTGCTGTCCAGGGGAGGGTTGGTTTGCTGATGCAACCTGCTTTCTCAACAGACTCATTCTCAGGCACAAATACGCCAATACTATTGACACTAATTGCCTTCCATCGATCTGGACGCCTGGGCAATTCAACTTCAGAATGCACTCTGTGTTCTCGACTTTGAGAGTGCATCGTGAGTTGTGCCCAAATAGGCAATATAGGAAATGAGCTCTCCGCACGAAATGTAGCCTAGTTGATATGTTGTGAGCACAGCCTTCCATGGCCATATATAGAACATGTCTATTTTATATTATTTGAAGATGACTGCATGGTCTTACCATACACCTACTATGAAAGTACCTGTATTTCAGATCCTTCTGTCTGTTGATCATGTTGAAAATGTACTTTCCTATTCCACCATGCACCATACTATGCAAGCTGATAGTCATTGCCTCTGCAAGAGTGATCTACCCCAGGAACTACAATATTTATGTACAGTTATTGGTCAATACAAACTTTGCAGTCTTGTCTAACACTGTATCATAGGGGGAGAAATTGATAATGGCCATATAATTATCTTTTCACAAATTGCATTATGTCAGTCATGCTGAATTGGACAGCTGTTGGTAACTTAATGACATGGATCATATAATGTCAATTAATTATTTTTTCATGAGTTGCATTATGTCAGTCATGCTGAATTAGATAGCTGTTGGTAACTTAATGACAAGATCATATATCAGTATGTCATGAGGCTGAATATATGATATATATGATCAAGTTATTTGTTTTGTAATCATAGCTTATCATGGATCGACGGTCCCCGTGATGTACTTTCAATCTTTCTAAAACACCATTGGTTGGCTCAGCGGCCCGACTTCGTTTGACTTCGATTCGTTCGAGTTCGAAAAACGAAGTCAAACGAACTTTGCACTTCGGTTTGGATCAGATCGGCTTTGCGGCAACACTAGGTGCGGACGAATTCGTGATATGGAATCAGGTGCAAGCCTGTAACTACGGTGAGGGAAGCGTTTGCACCTGTTGGACAACAAGCAATATGAGAGAGCTCCTGGCTCTATTATCATCTCGAGATGAGAGAAAGGTAAATGCGGGGAAGAATGAGCCGAGAACGACGGTCAGACCATTCACACCACTCATGATCAGCAGCCTGAGGACGGACAAAAAATGACCCCCTAAACGCGTACACATCGCCAAACAATTTCGGTCCCCCAAGAGTCATCGCAGTGGATCCTAGTCTGGTGACGGTCCAGCCTGCCTATGAAATAATACTTGGTTGCAGACTGTCGAACCAAGTACTATAACTTCATAGACAGGCCGGTCACCAGACTAAGTGGATCCGTTCGTCGCCACCACACCCCTATATATAGCTGCCCTGGCTGATATGATAGGCTTGAGCGACTGCGCTTGATGCGGACTCTCGATGAGAGTCCTCATAAAGCCTAGTCATGCATCCAGGCCTCGGTAAAGCAGGGATCTTTCTCAATTACTTGTCATTATTGGTCGCTACAGTGCGGCCATGTGCAGGGGGTGAAATTCTCTCCGGAAATACGCGAATCTCGCTCGTAGGGAATGAGGATAGGCTCCGTCGTTTTCGCAGGTAGACCAACGTGATGTCAATCCTCAAGCTTTCTCAGCTTTGTAGGGTCCTTCATGCGCATCTTTAGCCCAAGGTAACTACAACATACGCAGACCCAGCATGTGAAGGCTCTCGTCTTGCATATACTTGACGATCCAGCGAACCATCTTTCCTGCAGCTCTATCTGCTTTGAGGCTTCACATGATACTTCTGCAAATTACCGTAGTATAGTAGCATGGCATTTTATTCTGCCCTTACTGCGTACTAAAATCTCAGGCAGGTGATGCATTCTGCAGTGCTCACAAATCCGACTTCGTGACTCGGGGCCTTAAACCCTGCTCGGCTTCTAACCACGCAGAACCTTCTATGATTCATGGTTAGCCACATGATGTTCTGCACCAAACCCTACGCACATCGGGGCCAGAGGTATAACAGGGCAGATGCCTTCGTAATGGAATACCTTGAGCCTTATGAAACCTCCAAAGAATTGCAG
Organism: Scleroderma bovista; assembly: GCA_037178675.1. NCBI lineage: Eukaryota > Fungi > Basidiomycota > Agaricomycetes > Boletales > Sclerodermataceae > Scleroderma > Scleroderma bovista. The sequence continues at coordinate 48,497 of JAYMGJ010000087.1, read as the reverse complement.
ATAGAATCAACGAGATGGCTCAAAAATGGAATACAATGTTCAGCACTATGTATTACATACACCATAGATCTATATGACAGTCAGTGTATTAACTTCGCCTTTCAACACACCAGCAGAGTCCGTAGGACAAGCGATAATATGACAATACGACGCAACCCTCCGATATTCCTTGTGAGGTAGTTCCCTCAATAGAAGTGCACTGAATGGCTGTTCCAGCCGTGGGAGCCATTGGTGAACCAGGTCATCAGTATCGACGGTAGGATGAAATAAGTTGGGGTGCCATGGGCGTATCAGGACATATGGGACTCTTTTTGCCGTGTTTTCGAGCCTCTCCGACAGTGCAATATCAATGGGAGCCAGGCCCACCGCCCGAATTTGGTGGACGTGAGTCGTAGTACTAGTATCCACTTGTATCAAGGTCATATCTTCGATGCGGTAAACGATACACGGAAGAATAAGCCTGAAGTTAGCGAATTTGGCGAGTGGGAGGTCGGAGAGCGCCTGATGCATTTTGCTCACAGATCCGAGGGAATGTTCGCGAATTGTACGTGTGGAAGGTGGTGTTGTGAGGGCTGGCAAAGACAGAGGAAGAGATTGGTATGAGGTGATGGCAGCAGGAAAGCAGGTGTGAAATGCTGATGATTGCCCAATCCAATCCAAGATTGATGTGTCACCAGACTTTGAGATCACCTCTGCGAGTAGACGTCCGAGAGCATTCTCCGCAGATTCCCCATATAGGACGGGAATGTGGAGACCGAAGACTCCCAGAAGCGAATAGGCAATGTCTTCTGGCCGAGTGGTACAACGCATGGATGCCCACTGAAGTCTCGATCGTGCATCATCTACACCTGGATGGAAATCAATGAGATGTTGTGAGGTGATGCCAGTCGCCTGTTCCAATTCGCCAAGTATGGTGCCATCCTCCTTGTGGTTTGAGGAACTGTCCCAGTAAAGCAACCAATCTCGAGTGAAGAACAACATGGTACGGGGCGCCAACAGCTCCTGAAGGGTCCAGCCACGTTTAAACCACACACTACTGATCAGCCCGCCCGTATGCGAAACATCAGCAAGGTGGACCATAGTGAGGGCCGACAGCCGGTACCACGAAAACATGGAGGCTATCGCCTCCTGGACTTCCGCGCTGCTTTCCTTGTCAATGCAGCACGTATCACTCCAAGCCCACAAGTACCTATGTCGACAGCATTCTTGACAGAAGAACTGCAGCTTCGAGATACCATCAGTGGGATCCAAGTCAAAGATGACTCGCCCATTAATGTCGCGCAACAGTGGTTCGAATTTTCCCCACCGATGCGACAGTGTGACATACCGGAAATAGGTAGACACTACTTCGCGGATATGAGTGGCTTGGGTGGGGGTGCCCATAGCCGAGGCCGATGACAGCAGCTGGTTGTATTCTCCGCTCTTCTCAAACTGCGAGATCTGTGAGTTCCTGTCACATAGCATTCCAGTACGGGTGTCCAGTAAGCGAGGGGGAAATCCCTTCAGAACGTCAAAAACAATGTCTCCAATCAAGTATTTGAACGGGGAACCAGAAGTTGTGCCAGTGGGACGTGCTGACTGAGTATTCGCACCTCGCCATTTGATTTTCAGCTGACGATAATTGTAGAGACTGTGGAGGGACTCTGCATGGTCAGGGTGACCTTGGGGACGCAGCATCAGTGCTGCTTGTTCGAATTTGATGGCATCGTCCAGATCAGTCCACATAGCTAGCTTGGTGAACCTCTCCGATAGACACCGTGCAAGGTCATGCAAATGTGGCGCACTGGCCGGACTCCCTGGTAGACAGACCTCTAATGCTTCCTGATACCGTATAATGGCTTCATCTACATCAGCAACGGCGCCCTGTTGTTGGAACCTGCGCAGCAGGAAAGCAGCGAGAGTAGTAAGAGAAATTACATGCTCAGGGTGACCAGCGGGGCAGAGCTTCAATGCAGTTCGTGAAATGGCCACAGTCGCATCCACAACTAGGGCAATATCTCCATCATCAACCAGGTCTTTAACATAAATCAGAAGTTTGTGGAGGGATACGGCATGATCAGGATGTGCCTCTTGGACGTCCGAAATGTTTTCAAGTTTGCGGAACCTACTGCGAAGGTCGGTAACAAGGTCGTGAAGGTATGTAGCACGGCGAGGATTCCCAGGTTCGCAAGATGCCAATGAAGAGCGTCCAAGTAAGATACATTCATCCAAGTCAGCTGCCGTGCCATGTCTCTGAATTCGCTTTTTGACCAGAAGCAGCAGCTTGTCAATAGACTTTGCGTGATGATCGTGTCCCTGTGGATGGAGATCCAATATAGCTCGGTGGAGGGCGATAAGCTCGTCCAAGTCTGCTGCAGTCTGCACCCTCTCGAATCGGGTGCTAAGACATCTCGCCAACTGGTCAAGCGAACTTAGCCGATGGGAATGACCCACCGGACGGAGGTCCAACGCTGATCGATGCAGCACAATGGCCTCATCAAGATTACAGTCCATGTCGAGTTCCAGGAACCTGTCCCTCAGGCAATTTGCAAGGGTGTTAAGGGTCCAGGCACGATCGGAGTGACCCAGGGAACGGAGCTCTAACGCAGCTCGACCGAGTGTGATAGCCTCATCTAAGTCTGCTATGACTCCCTGTTTGTCGTACCGGTCGCTGAAGCAAAGTGCGAGATAATGGAGTGACTCCGATCGATCTGAATGACCTGCTGGGCGTAGGTCCAACGCTGACCGATGCATTGTAATGGCCTCATCAAGATCACAGTCCATACCGAGTTTCAGGAACCTGTTCTTCAGGCAATTCGCAAGGGTGTTGAGAGTCCAGGCACGATCAGAGTGACCCAGGGGACGGAGCTCTAACGCAGCTCGACCGAGTGTGATGGCCTCATCTAAGTCTGCTATGACTCCCTGTTTGTCGTACCGGTCGCTGAAGCAAAGTGCGAGATAATGGAGTGACTCCGATCGATCTGAATGACCTGCTGGGCGTAGGTCCAACGCTGACCGATGCATTGTAATGGCCTCATCAAGATCACAGTCCATACCGAGTTTCAGGAACCTGTTCTTCAGGCAATTCGCAAGGGTGTTGAGAGTCCAGGCACGATCAGAGTGACCCAGGGGACGGAGCTCTAACGCAGCTCGACCGAGTGTGATGGCCTCATCTAAGTCTGCTATGACTCCCTGTTTGTCGTACCGGTCGCTGAAGCAAAGTGCGAGATAATGGAGTGACTCCGATCGATCTGAATGACCTGCTGGGCGTAGATCCAACGCTGACTGATGCATTGTAATGGCCTCATCAAGATCACAGTCCATACCAAGTTTCAGGAACCTGTTCTTCAGGCAATTCGCAAGGGTGTTGAGAGTCCAGGCACGATCAGAGTGGCCGGAGGAACGGAGCTCTAACGCAGCTCGACTGAGTGTGATGGCCTCCTCTAAGTCTGTTATCGTACCCTGTTTGTCGTACCGGCGGCTGAAGCAAAGTGCGAGATAATGGAGTGACCTCGACCGATCGAAATGACCCGCCGGACGTAGGTCCAACGCTGATCGGTGCAGCGCAATGGCCTCTTCTAAATCCGCAACGTCATCTTCCTCCACGAATCTGTCATACAGGAAAACTGCAAGGTTGTAAAGGGCCATAGTCCAGCCAGTATATCCTGCGGGGCAACGTCCCAATTTTCTCCGATTTCGGGCGATCCAGTTGTCTAACTTAGTCATCGTTAATACCCAAGGTGAAAGATCAGCGGAATTCACGGACGTCTGGTCTTTTAAGGCACTAGCGTGAGATATTTGAGAAAGGAACCTAAAACGAACCCACCAAAGGTTCCCTTCGCGAACTGATAGGACAACAATTGGTTAGACGAGGAAGAGAACCTTCGTTCAGGTCAGCTATGACCTTAACAGTGGGAATGGACCTATGATATGGATGGACAGAAGCCCTGAGATGGGATCAAAGGGACAAGGCAGACTTCGCACCTGTTGGACAAGCAATTTGAGGTGGCTTCTATCACCGTCTCGAGACGACGACGACGGGGATTGAAGGGATGGGTGATGCCAGTGGACACGAATGTGTCAGCTAATAATACCCAACTTCAACAGACCTATGGCCATAATTGAAGATGCGTACACACGACCAAACAAGCTCATTTCCTTACCGGGAGTCCATTGGCATGATTGGCCACAGCGACACCCACACGCTAGTCGCGACCTGCGATGCTTTCCCAGTTCATCCCCGCAGCCCAGCCTTCAATCCTGCGTCGAGTTTGTCATCTGTCATTTCATAGACACAAACTTGATCCCCCTCGCGAAAATGGCGAGTTCGTCGATAGCTTCGTCCTTCTCATTCTGACCCGTCGCTGGCCAAGCTCGTACGGCATCTCACGCTGAGTGAGGATGAGTGCATTATATGCTTTCTCGCTAGCTTGGTGACCATTGCCCATGATTCACAAAGGAATAGTTGACATACCTGACACACGAGTACAGCAGGGTAACCTACGAATGCGACTGGGGTCCGTGGACAGCGTGCCAACATAAGACCCATCGGAAGTTGACTCGGCACGAAGGGGACGAGTAGACTAGCCACAGCAGGAAGCATATATGATCATATACCCCGAAACCTATTGTAAGACTCCCGTGGACGATCATCGATGCTCGATAAACCGGGAGAAACAGCGGTGTATATTATGCGCTCTTCAAGGGACGGAGGGGATTCCCGATGATGGTCTGGAAAAGTAGTACCAATGGATGTGCAGCAACACTGGGCAGTCACATCACACCCGAGAACCACAGCAGACGAATCGTGATGACTCACTGACTTCCCGTGCATCAGATGTAGCAAAACGGCCCAGTGATTCAGTGACACTTCGATACTTGGAAGGCACGGCACCAGAAGCAGAAATAATGATGTCTCCCGTCAATGCGTTGTTGACACTGCGCCGAGGTAATTCGTTCGTGCAAGTGAGTCCGGTCTATGGCCAAGGAAGTTAGTGGAACGTGGGTGGGAGTGGCAGGTTCAGATAAAGGTATCGGATGAAATTTTTGAGCCTGCCACTACCAAGGGGAATCGAACTTGTGAGCGTTTGTGTAGGTTAACTGGCACACAATACATAACTGGAACATCCACTCTGAGTACCTGGCAGGACCACAACCATTTAGCAAGAACGCCATGCCCCATGTTCGAGTCCCAAAACGTGGACGAACTAACCCAAGCGCAAGCTCTGTAAGTCAAATGTGGAGGCTGTGTTTTCAATTTGTATGGAGTTGACGAAAATTGGTACGACTAGTGAGAAACTCGGCCTGGTCAAAGTGACTTGATGAAACCAATACTAGCGCTGCTTGCTCGAACTTGATGGCATCATTCAGGTCAGTCCACACAGCTACTTAGCTTGGTAAACTTCTCCGATAGATACCGTGCAGGCTCGTGCAAATGTGTCACTCTGGCCAGACTCCCTGATGGACAGACTCCTAACACCTCCTGATACAGTATAACGGCTTCAATTAAATCAGCAGTGACATCCTATTGTTGGAACCTTAGCCGAAGGAAACAGCAAGAGTGGTAAGAGACATCACATGATCGGGATGATGTTTGTGGGGGATATGTCATTCAGGATGTACCTGCTGACCAGTCAAAATAGTTCTAGTTGTGAAACCTACCATGAAGGTCGGGAAGGTCGTGAAGATATGTAGCATGACCAGGGTTCACGAGTTTGCAGGATGCTAATGCAGAACACCCAAGTGAGATACATTCATCCAAATCAGCTGCCATGTCATGTCTCTGAATTTGCTTTTGGACCAGAAGCAGCAGCTTGTCAATAGACTTTGCATGATGATGATGCCCCTGTGGATGGAAGTCCAATATAGTAGCTCGATGGAGGGAGATAAGCTCGTCAAAGTCTGCTGCAGCTTCCACCCTCTCGAATCGAATGCTAAGACATCTCGCCAACTGGTCAAGCGAACTTAGCCGACTCGTGAGAATGACCAGCCGGACGGAGGTCCAACGCTGATTGATGCAGCGCAATGGCCTCTTCTAAATACGCAATGCCATCTGTCTCCACGAATCTGTCACACAGGGAATCTGCGAGGTTGTAAAGGGCCATAGTCTTGCCAGTACTGTATATCCTGCAGGGCGACGTCCCAATTTTCTCTGATTTCGGGCGATCCGGTCGTCTAGTTTCGTCTTCGTTCATACAAAAGGTGGAAGATCAGCGAAATTCACGGATATCTGGTCTTTTAGGGCACTGGTGTGAGATATTTGAGAGAGGAACCTAAAACGAACTCACCAAAGGTTCCCTTCGCGAAATGATAGGACAACGATTGGTTGGACGAGGAGAAGAGCCTTCGTTCAGGTCAGCTATAACCTTAACAGCAGGAATCGAGCATACAGATAAACAGAAGCCCTGAGATGGGATATGCAATTAGATGCAAGCCTATAAGTACGGTGAGGGAAGAAAAGGGACAAGGTGACGGACTTTGCACCTGTTGGACAAGCAATTCGAGGTGGCTTCTATCAGCGTCTCGAGACGACGACGGCTCATGATGGGGATTGAAGGGATGGGTGGTGGTGGACACATCCATGAGTGCGCCATCTGTCAACTAAATTCTAATACCTAACTTCAACTCGCCTATGCTGTCACAACACTTGGCTTATGAGCCATGTACGACAGCAGCAGATTGTCTCCGCCACTTGGGTATCAACTTGACTGCGTGAATGGCGTCCAGCAACGAGGTAATCGAGCCCACGCACGACCTCCTTCCATCGGGGTTGTCCATGAACATACGTTGGACAGTATCCTACATCCGAACTTCCGGCTGATCCACTGGTGTCGCCGTAAAAGTGAAATATTCGACATATACTAGTAATGGGCATGAAAGCTCACTGGGGAGAGGAGAACCCCATGAAGAGAATACCACACCATGTAAGTTTGTTGTGACACGGGCAGCCAGTGGCGGCATAAGCTCGGACTGAGACGGATGGTGCGCTGACCCCCACTGCTCGTACATTAGCCCCTCCAATGCTTACCATTTTGGCGCAACCAATGGTACGACACGGTATGATACTCTCCCGGTGCCACTCACTAGGTGGGTTGACTGTGGGAGGTGTAAGACAAGTGATCCGGGTGCATGGTCGAGGAACTTCGGGTAGTATGTTGTCTTCTGTCCATAATGTATTGTGGGTGATTTTTGGCTGTGTCTGCCTCGGCCCGCGGAGTGGGCAGGTAACGATCGGTATCACATCCGCTGGAGCGATACATAACATGCTCGCTGATTGTAATGGCAAGAAGTGATTGGAGTCAGACCAGAGACTCGAAAGGAAGGCTGGGAGATCAAAAAGGGTGTAGGGCGCTCAATTGCTTTGCTGTGTTAAGTGGAAGCTGCAACACGTGTTATCCTGCACCTTTACCACCACAACTACACGTTTACCGTTCCTATCCAACAAACTTTCAATTCTGTGAAAGGAGGTAAGTGATATTATCCACAGTTGATGATCCCGTTGAAACAAATGCACACTTGCGCAGCATGCGCCTGATCAACGTCAAAGCCTTTCTTGAGAGGGAGGGATTGATTAGAGAGAGAAAGCGAGTGGACCGTCGCACCAAAGTCCTCGAGTTCGGCGATGATGAAACAACAGAGTATGCGATTCTGTCCCATCGGTGGGTCGGGGAAGAAGTGGACTATAACAAGATAGTTGAGCTCGCAAAGATGGACAGACAGGACAGAGATGAAATCCGCCAGCGTGATGGCTATCGAAAGATCCTCGATACCTGCAAGCAGGCTCAGAAGGACGGATATGAGTGGTTGTGGGTCGATACTTGCTGCATCGACAAGCGAAGCAGTGCAGAGCTATCCGAGGCCATCAATTCCATGTATCGGTGGTACGAAAACGCGGGAGTATGCTATGCGTACCTCCATGACATCTCCGATCCACTCTTTCCCACTGCATGCGACGAGGAGAGGTATCCCAAATTCAATGGCTGGCCGGAGTGGTTCTCGCGTGGGTGGACACTACAAGAGTTGATAGCCCCAAGTGACATCTGATTCTTCAACAAAAATAGGAAAAGGATAGGTGACAAGAGGACACTTGCACCTACCTTGGCAAACATCACTAGAATTCCAGAGCACATATTGACGCATGGACTTTGCGGAAACCGTCCATGTGTTGCTCAGATCATGTCGTGGGCGGCCAATCGTACGACGACACGAGTGGAGGACAGAGCTTACTCGCTGATGGGTCTTCTGGAAGTGAACATGCCGATGCTGTATGGAGAGGGGAAGAAAGCGTTTCACCGTCTGTAGCTGGAGATCATCCGCACATCGAATGACCAAAGCATCTTTGCGTGGGAGTGCAACGTACGGACTGGCAGCATTCTCGCGGATGACCCGAACTTCTTCCAGTTTTGTGATAGAATGGTGTTGATGGGTCACGACGAATTCATCGAATTTCTCAAAGAGGACGTCCCCAAAGAAGAGCTGGACTCGATCGAGGATCGACTCGGCACATTCCACCCTTGGCACCACTTTTTGGATGTTCCCACGGTCTCGAGACCTAGTTTCTTTGCACGAATGAATAGGTCTCAGAGACCCTTCCGGATTTTGAGGGTTCCTGCCAATTCCAAAGATGGATGGCACTTCTTCGTGAGCATTTTGACTGATACTCTGCCATCTATTGGGAGTATCCTCATGACCTCGCGTGACCTCTTTATGAGCCTCATACAAACCTAACCTCGTCCTGAGGCTGTCATATTTATCCATCGCGTGACGGTTTCCAAACCATGTCCCAACGATGGATGGATGCTCTGATATTATGTTTCTTCTTTAATTAGCTGTACTTTCCATACTTTTAGGTTATATGTTTTCTGGAACAGTTTTCCACGCTCTGGCCATCAGGAAATTGGGGAAGAAATGATATTTCCTGATACACATTATAAACATACATCAGAATGATATTGTAATATACCCAAATATCAGCAATTAAACACCCTTACAATTCAACTAGCATAACTGAGTACAATGATCAAGTGCATATCAGAATGGTTTATTGTAGGTAATGCAGGGCAGACATGGCATCTTGTTATCTTTGATGGTCTATCTTCCAACAGAGTTACAGAGCCTGGTCATCTTGCTACCATTATGTGTCCCACATATAATCAATTATAGTTAACCTGCCAGAATGGCATCCCACTTATATTTGATGGTCTATCTTTCAACAGAGTTGCAGAGCCTGGTCATTTTGCTAACATCATGTTTCTAGCATATAATCAATTATAATTAACCTGCCAGAATGGCACTACACTTATCAGCTTTTGCCCTCTTGTCAAGCCTATCAGCTCCCTAACCATTTCACTTTGCCATTTGGAAAGTGGCCCAGGCTTACTACTGAAAGTGTTACCAAAAGTGTAGTAAAAGTGTCACAATAAGTGTACTAAAAAGTGTACTAAAAGTGTACCAAAAAGTGTAGTAAAAGGTGTAGTAAAAGTGTAGTAGCACTCCTACCTTAAATGGTCAAAGGTTCCCACTCACTCTTGGTGTAGGAAAGCGGTAGATACTATTAGGAAATGTTGGTAGTCAGTATGCTGATATAATCATATACACAAACACAAACACGAACACAGATGCTTCAAGAAATCTCTCTAAGTCCCTCATCCTCATTCTGTCTTCAACCACCACCACACCAGTATCGTCCCACCCCCCTTCCCTCACCACCACTTGAACAACGACAACGACAACGACGACTGCCATGCGACCACCACCAGCACCTGGACGACAACGCGCGACCACGACCACGACCATGGTCAATGACGACAATGACAACGACCAGCGTCGTCCCACCCCCCACCAGTGTCGATGACCAACGTGACCACCACCTCCAGCGTTGTCAGACGGCAACCGTCGTCCCACCCCCCAGCGTCGACGGCGCGACCACCACCCCACCACCGTCGTCAGACGGCAACGGCGACAACGACCCCCACCCCCCAGCATCGATGACCGACACGACCACGACCACGACCCACTGTCGTCAGACGACGATGACGACGATGGACAACCGTCATCCCACCCCACACCTTCCAGCGTCATCAGACGACAACGACAACGACGACCGTCCACGACGCGACCACCACCACCCTCGTCAGGCAACCATGACGACCATCGTCCCACCCCCAGCGTCGACAACGCAACCACCACCATCGTCAGACAATGACAATGACAACGACAACGACTACGACTACCACCACCGTCGTCCCACCCCCCACCTTCCACCATCGCCAGACGGCGACTACGCAACTACCATCACCGTCGTCAGACGACGACAACGACGATGACCCCCAGTGTCGACGACCAACGCAACCACCACCCCCCACTACCGTCGTCCCACCCCCGCCTTCTAGCGTCATCAAACGGCGACGACTGTCGATGACGTGACCACCACCGTCGTCCCACCCCCCAGCGTCGCACCACCCCACCACCTGGGGACGACCCCACCACCAGCACCGACGACATGACCACTTGCAGACGACGACGTGACCCCACCACCTGCGTCAGTGACGCGACCATCACCACTACCGCCGCCGCCACCACCAATGTCAACGCGCCAACCACCACCTGCGTTGACACCACGCCCACCACCACCACCACCCACAGCATAGACAGGATATATACTGTAGTTTTGTATTTTATATAGAATTGATAATATAAATTGATTTACATAAACAATACTACTGGAATAGTCTGGGAGAGTTGGGGACAACTGGTCAGTGTTGTACAGTACTGTCCAGATGAGGGTTGGTTAGCTTATGTGCACTAATAGGAATACTTGATCAAATAATCAAATTCTGTTGGACAATTGGCCTTGGCCACCATTGTGAGCCAAAGTAATCAGACATAGCTGAGGAATGTGCTTGCTCATGTTCACCCATAATGAATATATCTGGTCAATGCTATCTACGCTACCCTGGATTATCTAGCCTGATCTACTGCTTCATCAGAATGACATCTCAGGATACAGTTGACATGCATGAAAATGGTAGGTAATGCTTTATCTATTTCTCACTGATTTCCTGATGCTCATTCTCATTGCACTGTGCTAAATATATGTTCAGCAACCTTCCATTGATTGCACTGTGACCCTCTACATAACATACGTGCTATTTTGGAAGCATCAATTTGAGTACAATGTAGGAGACGTGAGAAATTCTGGGCGTGCCAAAGAAATGGACGAATACAGTGTTATATCAGGCATTTGATTGGGTATCCCTGAGATGCACTTCCTTGTCACCTCCAGGATCGTTAGGAGGATGGTGTGCACTGGCCAAGAGGGTTGCGTGACCATCCGGATGTAGGGCGAGACCAGTATGCAGTTGAGGGGGTGGAGGAGGATAGAATGGATAGTGCGCATGGCCTGATAAGGAGTGTACGGGTCATTCCCACCATTATAATATGTATCATGGTATCGCGATGCGTTGGGGTCGCCATGTACTGCGTGCTCCGGCTGGGGATGGAATGGAGGGCCATGAGGGTTGCCTGGAGGGTATGCATGACAATGGTGAGGCGGCATATATGGCATTGGCGGGTAGGGTCCATGCTGTGGAGCATTGTGAGTCAAAGTGTGGATTTGGGTTGGAGTAATAACCCAAACACAACACCAACAAAGGACTACGAAAATGTGCGAGTGGTGGTTTACCTCCATGGTGTCCAGAGAGGATATGCTGAGGAGGGGGAAAGGGGATCTACACCAACAGGGTGAGGCAGACGGTGATGCAGGATACTCCTGGGGTACAGGAGTAATAGAAGACGAAGGGGATAGGGGTCTGGACTCTTCCTAAAGCCTAGGAAGTGTCAAAGCGGGGATTGGGTTGACTGAGGCTGAAACAGCAATACTACACCTAGAGATTGGTGCAGCAAGGGGACAAGGGGGCTCCTGACGTCCAGAAGCAATGAGAGATGAAGGATTGACAGGCTAGACTCCACTTGAGCCTAGAGAAATACTTGGACTTGAATAGATTGAATAAAACTTGAATATCAGAGTCTTTAGACCTTCACTGAAGCCTACAAGACTCAAAGAGCTGAGGGGATACTGACTGAGAGAGTCTGAGAGAGGGATAATTTCGTGCAATTGGGGCTTTTTTCACTGGGCTGAGCCCAGGGGTTTAAATACATGGGGGGGCACAGCATTAAAGTACAAAAAGAGAAGGGAGTAAGCAGAATTTGTCAGGGATTGGTAAGAGCTTTGTAAGGGGTTTGTAAGCGATCAGTAAGCAAGGGATAAGCAGGAATGAGTAAGCATAGGGAGCATGAATAAGCTGCTGAGTAAAGGAATGAGTAAGCTGCATGACAAGATTGATTGGTAAGGGAGTGAGTCATCAGCTGAGTAATATACCAAAAATGCGAAAGGGATAGAGTAATACTGATGACAAGAGAGCATCAGTAAGCAAGGGATGAGTCACTGCACAGCAGAAGGAGTCATTGATGCACAGCCTAAGAAGTTTGATGGGGGGCTGTGTACCATCAGGAATTTGATGGGACAACAATGGGGAAGATCTGAGATAAACAGGGGGATTGATCCGAGACAAAACAGCCACAAGAAGGGTACCAGGGGTCCAGAGGTCTTTTGGGGGGTCAGCATACACTAAGGTATAGTGCATGTGTTCTAGCACCGCTGAAGCGCAACCATGGGCTCCCTTGACGAGCTCTCTTCTGGGAAAGAACGAGAGAGGGTTCTTCTTCCTAATAGCACTATAAAGTGGGGGGGAATAACTGTCATGGTGCTGGGGGACGTCATCTGAAAGTAGGGAAGCGGATAGAGTATTGAATTTGACGCATCCAGGGAAGCGAGACAAACGACAGAGGAAGATGGACATGGCAAGTATCTGGGAGGAAGGGACCATAGGCTGAGGGCTCAGGGGACACAGAGATGACCAGAGAAAACTTTTCAAGCTTGACAATAGACCTAAGATGACCAAAGTACGTCCTTGATGCAGGACTGACGAGGAGAACGCGCTGACCGAGAACGAGAGGGATTGAGGGAGCAGGCTGGGAAGATATGTGCCAGGCAGTGCACGGGAACTCTGGGAGAGGCTGTCCTAAGAGTAGGACATAGTGGAGATCTGCAGCAATAGCAGAGAAATGATCCAGAGAAAATACGGACTCCATAGTGAGCAATGAAGCGAACATCTGGATTGTGGGGGGAATATCTCTGTGGGAAATGAACAGATTTGCGTCGGAACTTGACAGGCAGATAGACCACGTTCTAGGCTCTCTGACGGTATAGTTACGTGCCTGATAGCTTCAGAAATGATTGTAGGGGAAGGTGCGGGTTCGGGTGTTCGAGAGGACAGGAAGTGGGAAGGAGAAGAGAGATGGAAGAGACTTGGGACTCGGACGGTGAATGCTGTAGATACGACGGGAACTTGTGACTTCTTAGACTGACGACTTCGGACGTGAAATGTGGAACTGGGGGGAATCGGATTGCTGCTGCTCGAGGCTGCTACAGGCGGCTTAAGTACAGTACTAATGACGTCAAAGCGCGAGTGGCTCGATGTCCGAGCAGAAAATGTATCTAAGGTACAAAGAGTACGTCAAAGCTAAAATACAAGGGGCGGCAAAGCACTGAGAGGGCCATGCCTCAGGACATAGGGCACGGGATCTAACCTGGCCGCTTCGGTGCGTCGTAGATGACATACGTCCGCCCTGCCCTTTGTGGGTCTTGCCGGTCGCAGGACGATCGATACCAGTTACCCGGTACCGACCATAACTCACCCCGAGGTCTGTGGAAGGCGTCCTCACCAACGCCCGGGCCCTCTCGAGTGCTTCATAGATCGGAAATATTTCGTAGTTGCGTAGCTAGGTCGTGTTAGTTCCTTACATGATAGAGCTATTCAAAATATCGGAATGCCAGCACTGGGCGCTAAAAATCATTTCTTCTCTTTCTCCTTTGTTTCTCCATCAATTCTTCAGCTTCTTTGATCGTTCTGGTATGGGAGTTGGACTGCAGACATGTGCATTCCTTTCTCATACCACAATTGACATTATTCCTTCAGTTTCTTCTGCTTCTTGGCAGTTCTCGTGTGATAGATGACTGTCTGCATTGGCATTCATTTCTCGCATCAGGATAGTCTTCTTGTGCGATAGATGGCTACGATGAGGGTCCGTCGTGCTTATCCTTTGCATAAGGATCATTCGATATAGGCGTTATCTTCCATGTTCACTGTACCAAACCTGTTTGGTGCGTGACAGCGTACCAGCCAGTGTTGTACTTCGTGAAGTTGTCCCCTTGGCTTACATCCGGCTGTGGCAGGTAAAGCAAACGGACACCTGGGCCAGGGTGGGGCTCCGGAAGGTGCTCGGGTGGCGGCGGAGGACGTGCGAAAGGGTTGGCGGCATCGTACAACGTACCAGTAGGATCGGGAAGGCATGTCTCTTGATGGCCAGAAGCATCTACTGACAGTGGTGGGTCAATACAACCTCCCTGTATTAAATCTTGAGCCTGACTGATAAGACCTTCCTCTGCAGCCATAAGTTGTGCAGATGTGGTGGCCATGGTCATTGTTTCCTCGACAGCAGAGGAACCGGTTGGACGGATTCTTGAACGTAGATTGAATGTGTTGTTGGTATCGGATTGGCCACCTGATGCATTGTGCACTATTCTGGGCTTCGGACATTGATTCTGGGCACCCAAGTTGTTAGAATGAACTTCAGGTGGGTGGGCGACTTGCCCTGGCACTGAAATGACTGTTACTGATGCTCCAGTGATGGTCGAATAGTAACTCATGCGTCTGAACATCCTTTGGTTGGTGAGCGGCCGCTTCGGCTCCTTTCTGCTCGACTTCGCCGGGCACTGCAGTGATTTCATTTTCAGAGGTAGAAGGCTTTCTAGGATGAGCATCGGGGCTAGGTGCTGGAATAGAGCATGGCTGGGACAGAGGTACTGAATAAGATATGGGTCTTGTGAGATCCACCGACATTGCTAAAATGAGTTTAGTTGTATGGAACACCCAAGTGAAAGGAGACATATGTACCACGAGTCTGGGACGGTACAGGGCGTGAGATGGCAGTATAAAATGGTGGGTCCTCAGCTGAAGAGGGTTCAACACAAGGCACTGCAGGCGGTTGTGTACGGCGCTCTGAAGTCCGATCGCCAGCATCCGCACCTGTTGGCGGGGCATTCTGCTTGTGGGGTAGTGCAGACTCCTCGTCCAAGGATGGAGGGGAGGTTGGGAAACGATAAACACTTCGCTTCTGGCCAGCCGCCAGAGCAGGCTGCTTTCCTTTCGATGATTGACCGGTGGTAGATCTTCACCGAGATCTTCAGCAGCGACTCTCTTGGCCTTTCGGGCAGGGGGCGTAACCTTGGGCTTACGTTTGCGTGAAGTGGATGCTTGCTCATATTCCATCCCCACAGAACTAGCCTCTGAATCCAGAATTCCTCGGCCACCACCTTCCATTTTGATGTCATCCTTCCGGTAGCTGGATGTAGGTGAAGATGTAGAATCGCTCAAAAGTGAGATAACCGAGGGTTGTTTCTTCTTGGATGGATTGGATGAGAATACTCGAATATGCTCGGGAGGGTGCATAGCACAGCTCTTTGTGGGATGCAAAACCCTCTTAGCATCTTCTGGGGCATCTGGCACCTCATCTGAGTCATCAATTATAAGTTCCTCGGGGCTCTTTGCAATGGCCTTCTTTTTCTTCACCCGAGTTGCTGCCTTGCTTTGGAGGTGCATGGGACCCAGCCAGTCGGTCTTGTGATTGCAAAACATCTGTTTGCCATGAATATGGTGGGAATCGTGCCCAGGCGCAGCACCTATTATCACAGGTTCTTCGGAACTGAGCAGCTCTGCTGTATAAATGTCAGCTCAATCGTAGTATATAATACAGAATACATTACACACTTTTATGTAAAACACGTCGGATGTGCAGGCCGTTCTTGCTTGGATCATTCAAGGCTGCCGTGAGCTTGGAACACTCCAAACGGCTAAGGTCAGAGATTCCTTTGGGCATGCTATGGGAGGTAGGTTCCTCGCCCGGGAACATCACACCCTCTGGCCAGTTAACTAAAACCAGTCCAGATGATGCCAAATGGGGAAGCATTTGTTTCCAGGGGAAAAGCTTGCCCGATCCCCACGATTGGCCGTGCCCCTCTGTTATAATGTCAGTGGGATGGTGTTGACAGAGTAGCATGACATACCAAACAAGCCGCACAAGAGGTTCTTGACCTGATCGTGATCATCCTTGTCCTCGGAGCCAGGCTGGATGGACCTGTCCCTTGGATTGGCTATCTCCTCCACTTCATCAGCGATGTCATTCTTCGCAGAGTTCACACCATCGAAGGACACCTCTATGGCCTCCAATGATATGTGATTGCTATATTTATGGGTTAGCAAACAGAGTAGCGGACCACATTGTGATGGACTTACTAGATGTGGGCCTTGAAATGAGCAAGGATCTCATCGTCATTTGCGCAACAACATTCGGTGAAAAACTTGAACACACTTGAACATCCTGATGATTCGGTGATTTAAAGGACTTACCTTCTCTGCACTGGGTGTTGCGCAAACATGACCGAGTCCACTGTCTTGGTTGATGATTCGTCCAGCGAGGAGATAGACACCTTCGAAGCCATGCACTTTGCTTGCGGCGGTGAACTAGAAAGCATATTCAGATAGAATTCAAACGGTAAATAAATAGTGACTTACAGTATGATCGAGATTCTTTATTGTCTTGTCAAAGAGTCACTGGCGTTGAGTGACTGTGCCTCCAACCATGTTCTCCAACTCATGGGCTTCCCTCCATGTCTCGGGAATGACAGAGTAATCATCTTTATACTCAGCCTTGAAGAGCTCGTAGCAATGCTTTCGGAGTAGAACATCAGGTGAGCTTGAGATAGACAATGCGACTTTATTTTCGTCACCGGGCAGACGAGAGAGCTCCTGCTCCTGATTCTCGGCGAAATACCTTGTGTATATATTCCAGACATTGCCTCCAGGGGCGTGTGTGTGTGCGATGGTAATGGTCAACCACTTGGTGGAAGGGCATGTTCACGTGTGCAGCAAGTTTGCTTAAACTGATATCAACCTCGTCGAAACCTTCCGTAAGGATCGCAATGACTGAATCGGGAACCTGTCCCATTACAAATCCCTGATCGCCCTTGTCAGAGATGGTCGCACTGCTGGTCTTGGTGGAGTCGGGAGCGGTCAAAGTGTAAGAAGGTCCCAGGCTTGCGGCAGGGGAAGGCGAGAAAAAGTGAGGAGCGGCTGGAGTTGGAGGGATAATTTTTGTCATCAGAACGGCCTTCATTGCTTGCCACTGCTGTAGAACTAGTGAGACAAGGAGAAAGAAGGAACAAGCATCTGTACATACCGTATTCACTGTATGACTTGCCGGCTCAAAGCCCGACTTGTCAAGACTAGCGGATGGTGCGCGACCGGAGAACAATGGAGATGGTGGCAGAGAAGGGTAGATACGGCTTGCTGGCTCAACGTCTAACTTGTCAACACTAGCAATGGATGGTGCATGACTAGGATTAGTGGCCAGGCAGAATGGAGGCGGAGAGGGGCGGGTGCTTGGTTCTCGTGCAAGACCAGGTTTCGTTGCAAGGCGGAATGGAGGCAGAGAAGGGTACCTGCTCGGTTCTCTGGAACAGTATCGCTGACGCTCTCCTCTAGACTCTTCCTTCGCTACTGGCGCAAGGCCACCAGGTTGAGTGCCTTGGCACAATGGTGGCCGAGATGGGTTGGTGCTCAATGCTCGGGAGTGGGATCCCCGATGCTCTACCACAGGCCCTTGCATTGGCGCTCCTGGTACGTTCTCATTTTGCTGGGGAGTGTTATCGCTGTCGTCATTAGGTGATGTGTTGTCCGCAGGCGTAGCATCGCAAACGAGACAACCTATATTCCAGGAGATTGTAAGTTTGGGGCGAGCACGAGAAATAACACATACCTTGCTGATGATCATTATTTTTTGTGCTCCCAGACAGTGGAAGTGAAGGTGACGGCTGTTGAGCACCTCCACTAGGCTGCACAATAGGTTCTGAGAGAAAAGGGTTGTCGTCTAAGTTCGCCTCTCCACTGCTGTGTGGCAGAGGGACTGGTGTGGGCAACTGACGTCTGCGGGCAGCTGCATCTCAAACCAGACCAGCGTCTTTTGACATAGCTTTTATCCTTGGGCGTAGAGTTCGTGTTGGCATAACAACGACAGGGGATGACAGTGCCCGACGGCCACCCCCAACCTGAGGCTGTACTACATGAACGTAGTCGTCGGTAGTAGACATGGATGTATCATATGCCCCAGTCAACATGTCCACATCCATGGAACTGTCGAGGGTAGCACTGTGTCTGTTTTCAGAGGCCATCTGTAAAATGAGATGGTAGTATCAAGGACGTGTGAGTGAGTGAAATGTGGTGGGAGAAAGAAGGAGACCAACCATGAGTAGAGTTCAGTGTTGATATGGGATCACCGTTTGATGAGAAGGATCACCATTTGATGAGAAGGATCACCGTTTGATGAGAAAGATCAACGATCTACATGCTAACAATATAAGTAAGAAGTTGAGCGTTTTGTTGCCAATAACAATACCTGATGGTTGTTAGCAATATAGCATACAAGGTTCTTGGAGACGAGAGCGTTTGATGGGACATATTGGGTTATACCAACGATCTGGCTGCATGCTAACAAAATGAGTGAGAAGGCAAATGTTTTATTGGCAATGACATACAGAGTGGAGGCGAGCAGTGCCAGAGCGCTATGAATTCGCTGTTTGATTGGAACTTGGCTTGGACCAATGACCTGGCTGCATGCTAATTAGTTACAAAACGAGTGAGAGGTCAAACATGTCAGGATGATACCTGATGGTTGTTGGCAATATAACGTATATGAACAAAGATTCAAATGAAATGAATACAATACTGATTTGGAGGAAGCGCTGGGAGGGTGTGGACAGAGGGTTGGGCGAGGGTCTGCAGAACGCCTGCTGAGATTTTAGCTGCATAGTTAAGGTACAGTGCAAGAAAGACATACAGCATGATGATGCCAAGTTCTCGTCCTTGAAAAGACACGAGAAGTGGAACAACTTTGCCCAACCATACTCATACAGCTCTGTTGCACCGTCGTAGTACCCTGTGCGACGTGGTCGGGGGGAGTAAAGATGGAAGAGGAACGACAGACCGTTGACAATGGAGTTGGTGTAACTTTCCATCCGGTTCTTGTGGTCAACTTCACCCTCATGTTAACAGCAAGGGACTGATGCTGCAGATGGGAGGAAGGGGATTGCAGAGGATGGCGAAGTTGACTTCTTCATCTACAGGAGAATGTAAGTCAGATAGGCCAACGTCAGTGAAGTTTTTGCATACCATTTCTTTGGTGAAGGGTGGCGCAGATGAGGCAGGCAACGGGGTATCTGGTGGCGATGGCACGTGGAGGACTTTGGACAGATGGACAGAGGCATATAACGCTGGTCGTTTGATGGTGAGGGACCGATGCCGCAGGAGGGGGTAAGGGGATTGCAGAGGGTGACAAAGTTGACTTCTTCGTTGACGGGAGAATGTAACACAAGGGCCAATGCCCGCAAAGTCTTTGCATACCGTTTCTTCGAACTCCTTCAGTCCTATGTCATTGCAGATCACCTTGCTGGCCAGTGTGAACGTGGGGATGGAGAGGCTATGGCTCGACGAGCCCTGTGCGGGCGTCTTGAGCCATTGGAGGGCAAGAACCACAAGGTGCAGCTTGATGTGGTGAAGGGTGTAGGCAATGAAATACGAAGCTTGACGATGGATCTGGACGACATCAGGGGGAGGTCAGGGCAGCTGAAGATGTGGGTGACGAAACTGGCATACAGGCGGGTATGGGCATTGTCATCAGCAGTGGTGATCGTCGTCATCGTCGCTGGCAGAGTGAGCGCAGAACAAGACTTAGACAAAAATTGAAGTGTTGTGATTTGTAATACCATGCAGTGCAATCCCCAGCCAATGGGGATGCAAATAACCATCATACTGACTTTAAAACATATCTGACACTTGATAAAGCCTGACCTCAGAGGATCGGGCCATCGTAGGATGGTCGTATGAGCTCCCCCCGTTAACTGGTCACAAAAAAATACAATGTCAAGCCCGAGATCTATACAGAACGAGCACCAAGGCCTGTCGATGGGTCTATTGTAATCACTCATTTTGTTCCAGTTTCGCACAAACGACCAAAAGGAAATCGAGTCCATCCCCTGCTGAAAAACACTAGTTAACCATCACTGGTATACCTTCATTCATGGGTTGCTGAGCTCAACATTCTAGCCTTGCAGAAAGGCGACTTGCAGAGCATGCACAGCAAGCTCACTATGCAGATTCTCCTTGGTGCTGTGCATATCTGCTATAATATTGGTCCAACGTCGCTCATGTGGTTCATAGGGGTAGATCAAAGCAACTGAGCCAGAATGCTAAGGCATATTGAAAGAAATACAGCCATCATAGGAAATGCAAGTTGTCGCCACTATCCGACCCACTCAAGCACCTCTCTCCTCTGCCATCGTCTCTATTGTCTTTCGCAACAAAGCCATTATCCACATCTCATCTATTTCACGAAGCATCACACAGTGCGGATGCGTTGGATGAATCTGAACTCCACCTCTGGGAACAAGACCCTCCATACAACTATTTAGAGCTGGCCACCACATCGCTTGAGGAGCATTTCACTAAGAATATGGTAGATGTTCTACTCGGTCAGCGCTGGAGGTTGGCTAAAGCGGTGAGGGATGAACGCGCACTGCGCTTCACAAATGGAGAAGTACAGGGCATCCTACATGAGATAGCTGATGTTCTTGTGGGGCGTATACACAGGTGGACCAAGGTAGCATCACACATCAGACAGAATGCTGGCTGTATTGGCAGGCACGGGACATACTTGCGGACACCAAGGAAGTGAAAGCGCTCAAAAATGGGGACAATCCTTACTGTATCTAACTAGCAACCAGGAACAGGGATACCAGCTATCAGGTCATGTAAATAATACCGAAACGTAGACATATCATTTTCGCGCAAACCAGTGACATGAAACCCTCTTAGAACAGCTGCCATCTGTGCTAGAACCCAAAACCCACAGTCATAATCATTACTCTGGATGGTTTCGGTCTTTGTATGTCAGCACAAGGGTACTAGACGAATGTGGAAGACTTACAACAACCGGCTGCGCGAACCACGCATTGAGATCTCTTGTAGGGGCCATAGCCCTCTGCAAGGCGATGTGTGACAAATGACAGATAAGCTGTGTGATATCCTAATGATATTTCAGCATCTTACCAATGAAATAGATTACAACTATACCTTGATGTCCTTCTTCCAGGGTATCCGGTCGGTGAGGCTGTCAAAAAGGAATAGCCGTTTGAAAGAAAAATCAATAGTGCATATCACCCAATGGCCGATGCACGATGGCCGGTGGATTGGGAGAATCCATACATCCTTCTCCCAATATCGGGTCCACAAGGTATTTCGCCAGAGAACATCATCAGTTGCATTATATCGAACACGTGGCAAGTCGTGGGTTGAGAGTATGGCGCAACGCTGGGCATCAGCAGAAAGGAAAGCAGAATATAGAAGCGCTCCACAACCACTAATACATGTATCATTCAGGCGCGCATTTGCCATGGAAAAGAGGCGAATATCGTCAGGTTCAAATATGTGTCGGGGAAACCCGTCACAAGGAGGGCGAACGCGTCAGGTGATAACACACGGATAGAAAGTCATGGTGGTTGAGATGTCAATGTTCAAATCAAGGTGGAGCAGCTAGGGAAGTATGGTTAGCGAGTCTCAGGTAAATATTGTATGCTCACCGTTGGGATTTGCCAGTCCAGCGAAATTATCATGGGCTCCATCTCCTCATCATCCTTGTTGACCAGTGAACTATCTATATTGTTAGTTTCATTCTCGAGAAGATGATCCGTCAGCGCAATCTGGCCTACAGTTGCGTTTGCTCAAAATAGGCAACTCAACTATAGACAAAAACAAAATCGTAACTACACCTTCAATATTGCACAATCTGGTATTTTAACTATATGACTGTACTTTAGTAGCTTATAGCTTGAAGATTATCAGGATATTCGAAATTTAAAGATCTCAGTAGTCGACCCCCCAAAAAAGTGAACTTAATGCAGAGTTAGTCGGAGTTACCATATATAGCGATCGGAGTTACCTTTTATAGACATAGCGAATTAAGTAATTCTCAGTTAATTAATATTCCAACATTCATCATGAGTGTTGGACCGCAGCGCCTGTGCGACTTGTATTGTTTGACAGCAAACTCTGCTTGGCGTGCATTGAGCCCCTTTCTGTGAACAGGTGAGGTTGAGTGAGGTTAAAAAATTTGTATTTCGTACCTGTAAGCATCCATGTAGCGCCAAGTTTTGCGAAAAAAAGCATGGATTGTCTTCACCGGACAATCATTTAAGATCTCCGGAACAAGACGCTTTGCTGTCTGAAATGTGCCGTCAGCCACCATCCGGAAGCCTGCGGTGAAGTTGCGGCCCATCAAGATCAGTTCCCACCATCCACACAGTTCAACGCTGAACACTCACGCGCTTTCATCCACCCCCAATACATTTCAATCGGATTCAACTCGCAGTGAAACTTGGGCAAAAACCAACATTTGTGCCCTGCCGCTTCAATCACCAGCTGTACAAGTGGTTTCTCTTCTTTGAAGTCTTGCTGATTCATGAGCATTTTCCGCATACAGCAATTGATCCTCAAGGATTCCTGGACAATGTCAAAATTGCTCTCACCCAGCTCGTCACCTCCTTCAGCTGCTGCCTGTGCTTCACGGCACATCTGATCTTGTGCCTCACGAGACAGTTTACAGGTCTGACACTCCCCAACTGCTTTCCTGCCATTCACTGCCTGCAAAACTGATATCAGGCCACGCTCCTCCAAAACACGGTGCATCCCCTTCGCCTGTCCACAGAACGCGAAGTCGGGATGGTGTGGTGGAAGGTCTGATGGGAAGACCATCACCTGTCGCCTTCCACGCAATTCAGGATTTGGGTTGTCCACTGGAATAAAGGTGTTGTGCATCAAACACTGTTTTCCTCCCGGTCTAACATTCATATCTTTTGCATTCAGGGCATTTTTTGCAAATGCGCCATGTGCTGACAACTGGTCGAAGACAAATTCGGTGACCACATTTGGGTACTTCCGTTCAAAAATTGGAATCGTTTGTTTTACCTTATGCAACGTTCTGTAAGTATCTCTTCACACAGAATAATAAGACATCATGACTCACTTGTTCAACAAGTTTTTCGTTTGTCCAGAATCCATCATTATTCTTTCCAGGGTAAATGATCTCACGAGCATCCAAAGAGCCCTTGAGTTGACGCTCTGCCAATAAGCTTGCATTTTCTTTTATTTCGCTTTCTGACAATGCCAGTCGCCCAGTTTGTTCAACGATAAAGTCCGAAATATGGACTGCACGGCCCTGACCCTTTTTCTGTAAAGGCATCTTGCCATCATGCACATAAACCCGATGGCGGAGCTCATTTGCACGAACAATGCTCTCATCGTGCATGATCGGTACATGAAGCTGTTCACCAGGTCCAAGCTGTGGCTCGATTGGCTCAAGACTGTCGTCTCTGTATGTGCATCGTAACCTAGTAATATCTCACTATAAAAATATCCATGCAGTAACAAAGAGCTTACCTTTCATTCTGACCAAACTTATCCAGGAACTCTTTGCGGTATGCAACCACATCTTCCCACTCATGGCCATCAACATAGATACCTTTTTTACATTCCTTTAACTTGTATCCAAGTTTTCTGAGCCATCTGCGAGCTGCACCATCTGATATTTTTTGACCTGCAACATCAAGACCCAAGGATGGAAGAATAATGGTATTGACCTGCTTCATCAGAAGCAGTGGAGTGATCTGGTGAAACTGAGGTAAGAGAAATTCCCCAATGAAATATATATGTATCTCACCTTGCCATCACGAAGTACTGTTAGGTATCAATGGACAGCTTGTGCAACACGCTCATCATTTAGTAGTGATGGATGGGCATGATGCTTCCCTGTGCTTAGGGGAGGTAGTGTTTGAAATTGGGCAACATATCGGTACAACTTGCGGATCTTGCGAGCAAAATAGGGCCCTTTTCCGACTGAGGTGGAAATGGTATGGCTGGCCTTGACCATCGGTGCTTTAATCCTTGGATTTTGCTTATATTTCTCCCAGAGTTCGATGAATTGCTGGAGTGAATTTAAGTGGAATAGTGCTGTAAATGACCTGTACTTTTTGGCATCATGCATGAGCCTTTTGATGCTTTTGATGACAGAGATTGACTCTGCCACATCATTGTCATCCTCGGTCACATCCAAAAAATCAGTGGCCGCTATTGCCACTTCGCCCGCATCAGGTTCGGGTATAGGTAATGCATTGTCTGACTTATCTGAGCGAGTTGCTGGTTGGGAATCAGCCAGGGGCCTGGATTGAAGTTGAGAGCTGTGGTGTGGGTGGGACACAGCTGGCTCAGGAGGGTATTCAACAGTAGTGGCTTGTCCCATGCTAATGTGGGGCTCATCATTTCCTACTGTCTGCTTTCGTGTGGGGACGAAAAATGCGGTGATTTTATGGTTATTTTGGGCAGCCCGTCGTAAAGCTTGCTCTTGCAGGTAGGTTCTGGTCCTCCCAGCTCCAGTATATGTTGGCATGGCAGTCTTTGGGAGTTTTATTGGCCGTTTACCCTGAGAGAAGGTATCCTGTCTCGCATGAATCCTAAGGTCAGGTTCGAGTGTGAACCTTGGACTCACAGAAGTCATAACACTTGCCCAGAATCTCTGTGCATGTGTTGCAGCCTTTCGTGCACACATCTCCACATAATCTGGGGTAGCTTCAATTTCAAACTCGGTGAGAATGTCTTCTTGATGTTTTCGTTTTTCACCTGTGCAAATATCACTTTCAGACTCATCAGAGCTCCAATGATCTGATTCACTTCCATCTGACTCTTGTACATTGCAGTCCAGAAGACTGAATGACATGGAACAATCAGAATCAGTTGCATCGAAGTCATCTTCAGAGTCCAGTGGTTGATAGTTGGGGTCCAGAGTGAGGTCCAATAAGTCATCAACTAGACCATTATCAAAGTACTTGGTCCCAGAAGTGCATTGACGCTTGGCTTGCTTCTGCCACTTTGTTAGAGGGGGCATTTCGCTGCAATATCCCATGTTTCAGTTTTTCCGCCCCGAAAGTGAACAATTACATAAGCAGGGGCACTTTTTTGAAAATGCAGAATTACGCTAATTAGAGGTACATTTCCTATCAAAATTTTAATCTGGAGGGCCAGAGACCAAAACTGAGCCCAGCCGAGAGGTGCTGTGTTTATGTGAAAAACACTGTAGGTCTTCCAGTTCAACGTCCACTATCGTGTCTGGGTCACCAGCCTCTGACACGTGCTCGTCAGAGGGTAACTCGCATATGATAGGGCTAAGCCACTACAGTGCATGTGGGATTGGAGTTCCGGAAAGGGATGCTGCGAGCTCAGATGCGGCACGAGCCTCACCAGCATAGCAGATGGCGGAGGCAAGAGGGTTCGGCCATCATTCTTGTAAAGTCGACATGTATTCATGCCGTTGCTTCAAAATGAGGTAATAGATAGAATCTAAAAAGAAGTTCGAAGTTACCAACAGAAGTAACGAAGCACCTAACTTACGTTGTGGTTGCTGCAATGCGAATTTGACCGCACAAAGTTCACGTCCAAACCACTGGCACATATTATCAGCTTCCATCCCAAGCCAACGTCGTTCTTCATGGCAATGGTCCAACTTGAGAAGGCCTCGAATCCCTGATCTAACATCACAATCCCCAAGCCATAAAGGGGTTTCACCCTCAGGTGACCATGTGATCCAAACGTCTTTGAGAAGCGTCTGGTCATTACAGAGTTCAGCCAGCTTGGTCGGGAGGGGTGTTGGTAACGGTATGGCGTATGTAGGATTGTACAGTTCTTCGAGGCGAGCACAGTAATTGTTGAATTTACCTATAGCGGACATCAACGCTGGCTGTCGTTTGGCAATAGCCTTGCATGTCTGCTGGTGGAGTTTCGTGCCTGGGATCCATTGTCAAGAAGGCCAACCTAACTTCAAAAGAACCTACCTAACGCCTTCTGTTTCCCACCAATGGCGCGATTGAGTTTGTCCCACTCAAAGAAACTTCCTATTGCCCATTTACGGATGTTGATTTTCAGATCGCGGGCAAGGAGAAGGGTTTGTACGAACTCGAAGCCGACGCCATCTAAGTCAGGAAACCTCACCGGAATGTCCAGCGAGGAATAAAGGGCATCAACTTTGCACAACAGTTGCTCATGACTGTGTTCGAGGCTCGCCAGAGCATCATGGGCACCTTGGGATGCTGGACCCCTGTCAAGCATGACATGGATTTTCTGTAACACTTTGTCAGAACTATCGAGCTCAGCTTGTAGAACAAGAACAGCATCAAGTTCTTTCTTCAGTCGAATAGGTGCATCTGTAGCAGAGTTTTAGTTCATGAATCCGCTGCTGTAAGCTCATGGTGACGTACGCATTCTGATAGATAGCTGAGCAGAACATTGATCCGACCATTGCTTACGAAGTTCCACAGCGCCAAGCTCGCATTGGTCTAGAACCTCCCGTGCAGCAGAACCTTGCTCCTTGATACCTTTTTTGAGCCAGTGCCGGAGCCAATCTCCAAGGTCAGCGACCATCTCTTTGGCAACAGCACCAGCATGACGATCGATGAGCCAAATGCGGCATTGGCGCTGGAAATAATAATGTGAGACAATCATAACCCTTCAATTATACTGACCTACCGAAGATGCACGCTGGATACCAATAAGCTTGATGAAACGCGACCACAACCTCTCCGTGCCTTCACCATCTGACAAGCCCAAACCTTGGATAAGTCGAGGATTGTAGACAAGCTGACATGCCCACTTGTGCCCATAAGCATGCATTGCAGTTGTAGCAAAGCGAATGCGGGAGGTGATAAACAGACTCAGAATACTATACTGGGAATTGTTAATAAAACCCAACTGAATGAGGGATGCGCATACATACCTTCATCAATGAGTGTGCCAGCACACACCCGATGTTGTACAGTATGACAACATTGCACCTGAGAGGGATAAGAGAAAAGAAGTGTTCAATCAGCGCCACACTATATTTTTGTTGCTCACCAGGAGTGTTGATGTTCGCAAAGAACAGAGGGATGTCATGGCGACAGATGAGTGCCATGATGCCAGTATCATCGAAGCTATCCATAGCTGCCTTCTGCTTGCCATCTGCTGCTTCATATGAGGTTTCGCATTGGTCGACCGCTTCATCAGGTACAGCAACTTTGTATTGTCATGGAGGATGCTTGCGTGCAGCATTGATTCGTTTCCCGACTTCATCGACCTGTGGTTTAGGAAGGAAGTAGATGAGATCATAAAATGGTGGGCAGTCTCCTGCGGAACGTCGATGCTGATGGTGGAAGTTCCCATCCATGGTGACATGAACATCGCCACCACTATCCAAGGGCCGCCCAAAGTCTTGACCACCAAAGCACGCAGGGCATCGTTGCACTAGAATCGGTGCACAGAAGCCTCAGGTAAGGGCTAGGCCATTCTTGGTTGGCGAAGATAAAGGCGATACGAGAGGCGAAGATTCCGGAGGCACCTTGGCAGCTAGGGTGATATCCCGGCACTCTTGCAGTATCTTGTCTACAGAGTTCTCTATCTCGACTTGTAAAACATCGTACCACTGAATGGCATGTCCGAGACTCCGACAGAACGGTTCAAGGATAACTCCTCCCTACTCGCTTAGTGTTAGACACGGCCAAAAGAATATTTAAACATCTACCTCTTTCGTGACATGGAATCCCTGTCGTGTGTAATGCGTGTGCAGTGCAGAGGCGAGAGCATTGACAGCATCACATGAGCACTCGAAAAGAGCGCGATAAAGAGCTAGAAGTTCGATAGATACTGCGATGCGAGGCTGGAGTGGAGCAGTGGGGAATAGGCCATTATGAACGAGCAGCTGGGGAAGCGTGGCGCATTGACAGTGCCAGACTGTGATAGACAAAAACGCTAATAAATGTTTAGTACTGCATCAGCACTCACAGGGTAGTGAGGACTTACAATCAAAATAGAGGCAGGTAATGTTGGTGGACCATTTATCACAATCTCGCAAGCAGGCTGAAAGCGAGGACACGTGTCGAGGCAGCGGCTTTCCAAGCATCTCGCCAAGGTATTCTAAGTAAGGACGAGCCATGGTTGGGATGACAGACTTCCAGTGGCTGAAAAGATGGTCAACGCGAGCGTGCTGCATGGGAGGAGAGTGCTCAGTAGGTTCGTGGTCGTCGGCCTCTTCCACATCCATAAACCCGATCGTTTCCGTTTCCAGAGTGGAAACCTCAGGAGCAGCGGCCAGGTTCGTTTCACATCCAGCGGGTTCATGTACCACCTTGTGATTAAGGAGATTGTTGAGACGGTCGAGGAGGCGTTGGTGCTTCTTGGCTTGACCTGGAAAAGAAACAAGAGTTTGAGTCTTTCGTGCATTTTTTTTCTTTTTTGGAGAAGTGAAATGCTGGCCCAAACCCCTTGTCATGCTGGGGAGAGCTGCCCGCATACCAGGAGCTGGGTTGGGAGTCATGGGGAAGATTGAGGAAGGTGAACGTACCATAAGTAACCAATGGTTTCCATGGTAGTGACTATCAACCAAACAGAAGCCACCGACAGCATCGAGAATGCTCTAGAGAGGAGAGGGATGGCGGTGGGAGGGTTTCAAGAGGGCAGGTACACCATCGATGAACAGGTGTGGAGGGTGCGTGGAGGTAAAGGGCAAAGGGTGCGAATGTATTACAAACAATTCGGGATTTGCCGGGGCGGATGGTTGGTCTCTGAGACTACATCTTCATGGTAAAATAACCCTATCTCCGAGACCACTATTGGTACCGAAAACTAGTGCCTGAGGTGGCACATTCCCGATCACGAATCGTGGCATCCAAATTTGGCTGCCCCTCCAGCCCACTCCCGACTCTCGCTCTCGCTTCAAAGCCTGGCTGTCATGCCGCCGTAGTCCATTGAATCCACCAGAGACCATCGATTTGGTTTTGTCGGAATCCAATTACTACAGAGATCCAGGGCCAGACGTAAGTTGGCTTATGCAGGATGCCACTTCAGTGGGACCCCCCACTCGTCCCTCCGGCCTGTGGAAATTGTGCCAAGTCTATCTCAGATATCAAGACCCGCCAGGTCGCAACACCACATTCAAATTCGACGATAGCGCGCTCATTGAGAATGGTTTCACTTACTGCGACGCGTACCCAAAGGAATTCGCCGGAGACACGCTCACGCTGACCAGCACCACTTCGCTTGGCATCAAAGTCTATTCCGATAATCTAACTAACACGCGCTTCGTAGTGGGCCTTGGTCGATCTCTTGGCAAGGACTGGATACAGGTTGACAATGTTGATGACTCTAACATAATCCCACGAACTTCAGAATCATGGGAGGACTATATCGAAAATAAACACCTGGAAATGAAGGCCAGAATGCCAATGAATGTACGACACGTGAATAAGGCTCGTTCTTGGGTTGAACAGGTCTGCATTATGCAGACACATCTCCTTTGATCAGACAGAATCCTTCAGATTTCGTCCGTCATGTGGAAGAGCTCAAGGATTTGTGGAGTTAAGCTTGGGGTATTTCACGATCCCGCCGGTTCCAGCGACGTATCTGGTGAATGGACAGCCTTCGATGTTGATGTGAATTACTTTTCTTTGCATGTCTCATTGGCACTGATATCACTATTCATTTAGGGAACATACGTCCTCGGCTGTGACTGGCGGGGTCTCATGATACTACTCGATCGGCCGAGGGAGTACATTAGCTTCGAAATAGACGGGGGATTCTGTCATTTCTTGGATGCACCCAATGGTATCGAAGTGAGCACATATGCCTTTTGTACAATGTTTGAGCCTTATAAGATCAGCTGGGGGACTATGGTCACTTTACAGACTCCAAGGAATTCTTCCGCGAAGGAAACCTCTTTGCTGACCTCGAGCCGCTTTCTATGGCGGACATCAGGAAGCACAAACTATCCTCACATGGTAATTGGATGGCATTGGATTGGGCGGACTTCCACGACGATTTAAACAATTTACCAATACTGTCACTTCCAAGTGACGACAACTTCAAATCATTGTTGACTTCGCTCTCTGCTCGACTCACCAACAGATGCCTCGTCACAAGGATCATACAACGTTTTCCTGATCCTGACCGACCCGATTCAAACATCACAACAACTTTGTACAGCGTTGCAAAGCCATTTGTTTGGCACCGAAATGAAAGCGCTGGTTCTGGTTGGATGAGCGGTCGGCCGAGACGAAGGGTGTGGAGGTGAATGATATAGTTGTGAAGTGCTGTTTTCTTCGTCAGCTGTTCTCTGGTTGTTTGTTTGTCTATTCTTACTATGCATTCATTCATATATCATTTCTCAGTATGGCAGTCTCTACTCTGAAGCAAGGAACACTCTTCGGAATTGTTGTTTGTGAGTGCCTACTGGCCAAAGTCTTCAACCATCCTTCTCTCCCACCTTACATTTACATCTACACGATTCAATTAGCCCAGGTGCAGAGGATATAACTTGAGAGACACATATCGTATTCTCAATATAGTAACAAACTCGCTCCTCACCTGCTAGTATTCTCTGCTGCACAGCGGAGTTCCAGTACGCACACAATTCACTGGGAACGTGAGATCGAGCGGATACAAGAGGAACCAATGTTTGCCGCCTGGTGACAGTGAGCACCTGATTGTCCGGTCACTGAGTCTGTCTGAGTACCGAGTGCTGACTCTGCCTCCCGCATATGGGCTGGCTGGTGTCAATAATATGCCCGCAGTTCGAGTGGCTTACCAGTTGTGCCTACTTTCCTTCTGGATCGAATTCCCTTCCCTAGGTGATGGGCGCCCTGATTTTTGAATGCTGCTAAATACAAAATTAAAATCGGGTGAATAAATGAGCACGACAGAGAATTCATTGCTGAGAGACTGACTTTCGCGAAGCATCACACACCTCGGTTTCTTGATATACGAAGGGACGTCACAAGACCTGTTGCCAACTAGGTCGATATCATGCGCACATGTGACCTGCTTGGCGCACGCTTGCGATGAGGCCGTCTCCATGATGAAAGTCCACATCAAGCATCGAGTCACAGTCGCCAAATGCCACTGGAATACTGACCGCAACGATCCTCATGACGAGGGCGATGTATGAGAGATCTGTTGGGTGCCGTACGAGGGCTGCTGCCCGTTGTGTAAGATGCGTGGAAACGATTGTCTGCTGAAGCAGCAGCAGTAACAACAGAGTGAAGATTACATGTCTAATGTATATTGAAACACGATCAAGATGGGGAAAGGCAGAAAGGAAAAATGCATAAATCTGTTATTTTTGGGGGGTTCACGAGCGTGAGGCTGTATTACTGTTCATAGCCACCAGAATCCTGGAGAGGCCGTCCAAATGCGCGCCTTGTATAACCTAGGTGGAGGATGAGATGAGCACCGAACACGCATGTAAAATATTGCATTGACGCACCGGAATAATTCTAAGCTCTCCGAAGTCGATGCGTTTCTCCACGACAAAATAGAATGTCAATTTTCGTCGATGCCTGATGGTCCCACCGTCCGCTAACCCCTGCGAAAACGGGTGTTACATCGTACGACGAATGATTGATATTCTGCGTCTGTGAGCTCGCATTGGTAATTTCTTTTGCCTCACTATATTCTGACAAAAGCACCGATGAGCCAACCCAGGGGGGAAGCGAACCACGTACTGAGTATCCTGAGGCTGCGCCACCATATATCTCTCCATAGGCCACATACTCCCTCTACTCGTGCTAGAACACCTCCACAATGACCAAGTCGCTCACCCTGATGTCGAGCGTGAGGTCCGTCGGGTAGAACAGATCCGTGCATCCAGCTTTGAACTCGACGATGTAGAGTGGTCAGGACGCGAGTACAAAGGAAAGCGGGATGCCCTTGCCGAGATCGTTGAGATCGGGCCGTTAGTGCGTCTGCGGTACGTCGTTGCATCTGCTGGGAGTAATAGGGCCCCTGCCAAGGCTGGGTACTAGGGCGGCTCGTCGTCGGCGAGTGGTGACGAGAGCCCAGGTCCGTCCGGGGACGTCGAGCGGGTGGACGTTCCCCTGCGAATGAATACACTAGATGCCTTTGCTGGGAATAAACCGTGCAGTGAGAGCCAACTGCTGTTGTTGCTGCGATCCTTGGCCGTTGTTGCCAGCAGTGCGGTATTGGGCTGCTCGAGCTGGCTGCGAGGGGGACTGACACCAGCGGACAGATCGCTCGTTATTGCTGGGAGAGCCAAAGCGCTGCCGGGATGTAAGTGATGTGCTGATAGGGGGACACACAATCCGGTGAGAGCAGACTCTGCGAGATGGGTGCGTAAATGGGAAGTGAGAATGGCTGGCTAAGGGGATGCGCAGAACAAGAGGAAATCCTTGGATGCTCAACGCACCAAAATCATCTGCGAGATCGTCGTCCGACAGACGGAAG
Organism: Scleroderma bovista; assembly: GCA_037178675.1. Taxonomy (NCBI): domain Eukaryota; kingdom Fungi; phylum Basidiomycota; class Agaricomycetes; order Boletales; family Sclerodermataceae; genus Scleroderma; species Scleroderma bovista. Next base: position 15,975 of record JAYMGJ010000087.1, on the reverse strand, counting down.
ACGCTGCCGCCATACTAAGTGGATGTGTGGAAAACGCTGGGGGCGGACTCGTCTTGCACACCGTGTCCTGGGGCGTTGAACACGATCGCTGCTTAGAGTGCTGAGTGAGCCATACTGGCTGCTCCATGCGGTTTGATGTCACCATAACGAGAACCGGGAATATTGGGCGGGTTTGAACTGAGAGAGGATGCCTCGAAGAGGTTGTTCTGGTTTTGAAACGGGTTCAAGGGCGATTGGTTGTCGCGAGCGATTTCCAGGGCCTGCTGTGAGTGAGATCCAAGAAAAAGGGAGTCAGGGACGACTGTCAGTGACCAGGGTTGTGTACAGGAGTCGGAAAGAGCCTCTGATTCATCGCCGAAAGCAGGACCACGGAGAGCGGAACGGAAAGGACTCGATCTGCCTCGAGGCCATAATTGAAATTCAATGAAAACGCGTACACCCGGCCAAACAACGTCGTTACTGGCACCTGGTATCCACTCGACTCAGTGGAATGAACTTGCGATGCGTCGACGATACATGGCGGCAAGGATAGCCTGCCATTGACGAATTGAGTAGGCGGCATATGAGTGAGCACTCGGTAGATTTTGCTCGCATATTTGAGAGGGAAGAGCTTTTGAATGCGGTCCTTAACATAAATCAGAAGTTCGTGGGAGGACACGGAATGATCAGGATGTGCCTCCTGAATGGTCAAAATATTTTCTAGTATGCGGAACCTACTGTGAACTTGAAGGTCAGTAATATAGTCGTGAAGATATGCAACACAGTCAGAATTCCGGGGTTCGCAGAACTCCCAAAGCGAGATACATCCGTCCAAGTCAACTGCCATGCCACCGTCTATGAACCCGCTTTCGAACGAGAAGCAGAAGTTTGTCAATAGATATGACACAATCACGATGTAGCAGTGGATGGCGGAAGAAAAGTGTAAAGCAAACTCACCGGAGGTGCAATGGTTGGACGAGGAAGTGAGACTTCGTTCAGGTCAGCATTTAGAAGATGAGATTTAACAGACGATATGGCGCATACAACACTTTAGGTGCGGACGAATTCGTGATATGGAATCAGGTGCAAGCCTTTAACTACGGTGAGGGAAGCTCCGAAGCAGTGAGACGAAGAGCTCCTGGCTCTATTATCATCTCGAGATGAGAGAAAGGTAAATGCGGGGAAGAATGAGCCGAGAACGACGGTCAGACCATCCACACCACTCATCGACTGCATCAAGCAGCCCGAGGACGGACAAAAAATGTCCCCCCTACACGCGCACACATCGCCAAACAATTTCGGTCTCCTAGTCCGGTGACCAGCCTGCCTATGAAATAGTACTTGGTTGCAGACTGTCGAACCAAGTACTACAACTCTATAGACAGGCTGGTCACCAGACTAAGTGGATCCATTCGTCGCCACCACCCCCCTATAGCTGCTCTGGCTGATATGATAGGCTTGAGCGACTGCGCTTGATGCAGACTCTCGATGAGAGTCCTCGTCAAGCCCAGTCATGCGTCCAGGCCTCGGTAAAGCTGCAGGGATCCTCTCAATTACTTGTCATTATCGGTCGCTACAGCGCAACCATGTGCAGGGGGTGAAATTCTCTCCGGAAATACGCGAATCTCGCTCGTAGGGAATGAGGATAGGCTCCGTCGTTTTCGCAGGTAGACCAACGTGATGTCAATCCTCAAGCTTTCTCAGCTTTTGTAGGGTCCTTCATGCGCATCTTCAGCCCAAGGTAGCTACAACATACGAGAATTTGCAGACCCAGCATGTGAAGGCCCTCGTCCTGCATATACTTGACGATCCAGCGAACCATCAAATGCATGTGAAACGGTGAGTTTCCTGCAGCTCTATCTGCTTTAAGGCTTCACACGATACTTCTTGAAATTACCGTAGTATAGCAGCATGGCATTTTATTCTGCCCTTACTACGTACTAAAATCTCAGGCAGGTGATGCATTCTGCAGTGCTCGCCAATCCGACTTCGTGACTCGGGGCCTTAAACCCTACTCGGCTTCTACCAAGCGGATCCTTCTATGAGTCATGGTTAGCCACATGATGTTCTGCACCAAACCCTACGCACATCGGGACCAGAAATACCTTGAGTGTGACGAAACCTCCACAGAATTGCAGATAGAATCAGATGGTTTTGAAAAATGGAATACAGTGTTCAGTACTATTACATATACCATAGATCTACACGATAGTAAGTGTATTAACGTCGCCTTTCAACACATCAGCAGAGTCCGTGGGACGAGCGATAATATGACAAAACGATGCAACCCTCCGATATTCGTTATGAGGTAGTTCCATCAATAGAAGTGCGCTGAACGGCTGTGCCAACCGTGTGAGCCATTGGTGAGTCGAGGCATCATCAGTATCGATAGCAGGATGAAGTAAGTTTGGGTGCCATGGGCGTATCAGGACATATGGGACTCTTTTTACTGCGTTTTCAAGCCTTTCCGACAGCGCAATATCAATGGGAGCCAGGCCCACCGCCTGAATTTGGTGGACGTGAGTCGCAGCACTGGTATCCACTCGAGTCAGAGCCATAGCTTTGATGCGGTAGACGATACACGGAAGAATGAGCCTGAAGTTGATGAATTTGGCCAGTGGCAGGTTGGAAAGTGCCTGATGCATTTTGCGCGCAGATCTGAGAAAGAAAAGTTTGCGAATTCTACGTGTTGAAGGTGGTGCTGTGAGGTCTGGTAGAGCCAGAGGAAGAGTCTGGTACGGGATAATGGTGGCAGGGAAGCAGCTATGAAATGCCGATGATTGTCCGATCCAATGCAGGATCGATGTGTCTCCAGACTTTGAAATCACCTCTGCGAGCAGACGCCCGAGAGCATTCTCCGCAGATTCCCCATATAGGACAGGAATGTGGAGACTGAACACTCCCAGAAGTGAATAGGCTATGTCTTCTGGCCGAGTGGTACAACGCGTGGATGCCCATTGAAGCCTCAATCGTGCATCATCCACGCCTGGATGGAAATCAGTGAGATATCGCGAGGCAATGCTCGTCGCCTGTTCCAATTCTCCAAGTATGGCACTATCTTCCTTGTGGTTCGAGGAACTGTTCCGGTAAAGTGACCAGTCTCGAGTGAAGAACAACATGGTATGGGGCGCCAACAGCTCTTGAAGGGTCCAGCCACGCTTAAACCAAGCACTGCTGGTCAGCGTGCCCGTATCCGAAACATCACCAAGGTGGACCATAGTGAGAGCCGACAGCCGATACCATGAAAACATCGACCCTATTGTCTCTTGGAGTTCTGCGCTGCTCTCCTTGTCAATGCAGCACGTATCACTCCAAGCCCACAAGTATCCATGTCGACAGCATGCAAGACAGAAGGACTGCAGCTTCGAAAGACCATCAGTGGGATCCAAGTCATAGATGACTCGCTCATGAATGTCACGCAACAGTGGTTCGAATGTTCCCCACCGATGAGAAAGTGTAGCATACCGGAAATAGGTAGATATGACTGCATGGATATGAGTTGTTCGGAGGAGGGCGTCAAGTGTGGAGGCTGACAGGACCAGTTGTTTGTATTCCTGACTGTTTTCGAAATGTAAGATCTGTGAGTTTCGGTCACATATTGTGCCGTTGTGAGTGTCGAGTAAGCGGGGAGGAAGGGCCTTTAGAATATCGAGAACAACACCTCTGATGAGTTGTTCGATCGAGGGACTATTGGTTGGAACAGGAGGAGAGTTTGGTTGAGGAATTGCACTTCTCTCCTTGATTTTTAGTTGGCGATAATTGGCAAGACTGCCGAGGGACTCGGGGCGGTCAGGATGACCTAGTGGACGCAACACTAATGCGGCTTGTTCATACTTGATGGCATCGTCCAGATCAGTCGGCATGGCTAGCCGGGTGAACCTCTCTGAGAGACACCGTGCAAGTTCGTGTAAATGTGGCGCACTGGCCACACTCCCCGACGGACAGACCTCTAACGCCTCCTGACACAACATAATGGCTTCATCTAAATCGGCAACAGCACCCAGTTCTTGGAACCTGCGTCGAAGACAAGCAGCAAAAGTGATAAGAGACATCGCATGATCGGGATGACCAGTGGGGCAGAGCAGTGCAGCTCGTGCGATAGCCCCAATTCTATCCAGAACTGGGGCAACATCTTCATCATCAACCAGGTCTTTGACATAAATCAGAAGGGTGTGGAGGGATACGGCATGATCAGGGTGTGCCTCTTGAACGACGGAAATGTTTTCAAGTTGGCAGAACCTACTGTGAAGGTCGGTAACAAGGTCGTGAAGATATGTAGCACGGCCAGGATTGCCAGCCTCGCAAGATGCCAATGCAGAGCGCCTAAGCGAGATACATTCATCCAAGTCAGCTGCCATTTGAATTCGCTTTCGGACTAGAAGAAGCAGCTTGTCAATGGACTTGGCGTGATTACGATGGCCCTGTGGATGGAGGTCCAATATAGCTCGGCGGAGGTAGATAAGCTCGTTCAAGTCTGCTGCAGCCTGTACTCTTTCGAATCGGGTGCTAAGACAGTTCGCCAACCGGTCGAGCGATTTTAGCCGATCGGAATGACCCGCCGGACGGAGGTCCAACGCTGATCGATGCAGCGAAATTGCCTCATCGAGATCACCATTTGCACCCAATTTCAAAAACCTCTGCCTCAAGTAACATGCAAGGTTGTAGAGAGTGGCGGCACGACCAGAGTGACCTGGGGAACGGAGCTCTAATGCAGCTCGACCGAGTGTGATGGCCTGCTCCAAGTCTGCTATGGTACCTTGTTTGTCGTACCGGTTGCTGAAGCAAACTGCGAGACTATGGAGTGAGTCCGACCGATTGGAATGACCCGCCGGACAGAGGTCCAACGTTGATCGATGCAGCGAAATTGCTTCATCGAGATCACCATTCGCACCGAGTTTCAGGAATCTCTTCCTCAGGTCACATGCAAGGTTGTAGAGAGTGGCAGCATGACCAGAGTGGCCCGGGGAACGGAGCTCTAATGCAGCTCGACCGAGTGTGATGGCCTGTTCCAAGTCTGCTATGGTACCCTGTTTGTCGTACCGGCGGTTGAAGCAAAGTGCAAGCTCATGGAGTAAGGTTGACCGATCGAAATGACCTGCCGGACGGACGTCCAATGCTGATTGGTGCAGCACAATGGCCTCCTCTAGATTAGCAATATCATCCATCTTCACGGATCTGTCATACAGGGAATATGCGAGATTGGAGAGGGCCATAGCCCGACCAGTATCTCCTGGGGGATGACGTTCCAATTCTTTCCGTTTTCGGGCGATCTTGTCGTCCAACTCCGTCATCGTTCGTTCTATATATTGCACGCGAGGTGGGGGATCACCGAAATTCAGGGACGTCTGGTCTTTTAGGGTACTAATTAAGGTGAGGTATTTGACAGAGGACCCTAAAACGAACTCACCAATTTAATGTTCCCTCTGCGAATCAATACAGCTGTGCTCAGGGTGTTGCCGTGAGAGAAACCTGAAAATTGCTGCCACTCCCTTCTCATGTTGTGGCCCAACTCAGAATTGAAATATCAGAGCAGCTAGTGCCTTAATTCCTTCATATTTGGACTCCCTGGACTCAACTACAGGGCACCATAGTAAGGAATACATACTGCTCCGTTCCTGTGCTAAAAAATCATGCCTTCCCAGACGACACGATTACATTTGCATTCGGAAAAACGCCTCTGTCAAGCTGAATTTCAAACAGATAGGGATGCTATAGGGTCCTTGAGGGCATAGGTGTTCTTGCATTGGTATATATGGTATATCATACTGTACTCGAAATGCCGCCTGTGTCGGCAGAACCCTTGCTTGCTGCATGCACTTTGGACTGCTTAAATTGATTACCTGATGGCTATCAGATGCATAGCACTAGTAACTAGTATATAGTATTGATCTCTTCATCTGCTATGCAGAAGACACCATCCAAGGGCATGCCACTGGCCACATGATTGTCAAACAAGAAGTCCAAGCAAGAATGATTGCTAGCCATGGTGGAACTAGCAATAGGCATGAAGGTGATAGTGACTACAAATGTAGAGACAGACCAGGATATTACCAACAGCACACATGGAACCATCATGGACATAATACTGCACCCTGACAAAACATACTCAAAGGAGGAATGAGACATGGTCTTGAAGAATGTACCATTATACCTCTTGGTGAAGCCAGAGCACATGCAACTGCAAGCCAAACCATTAAAAGGTCTAGAGGCAGTTGTCATATTCATTGAACTTGTTACCAAGTCTATGCAAGTCTGGGTTGTCAAGAATGATGGAAACCAACCACAGCAAATGGTCAAATGGCATCAATTTCTGATTACAGCAGCATATGCATTCACAGACTATCAATCACAAGGTTGAACAATCCCATACATTGTAATGGATATAGCAACACACCACCTACAGGGGGCCTTAGCCTGTTCAACCTCTATGTTGCACTCTCACACAGTTCAGGGAAATCAACCATACAAGTGCTGAGGGATTTCGATGCCAAAGTATTCCAAGCTATCACATAGCTTGCAACTACTACTTGCCAAAGATGATTCATTAAAAAAAACTCGACATGGAGATGAAAGAGCAATGGGAAAGAAATGGAAGAGGGTGGCAGCGAAACTGAAGGGAAGGAGACTTGGTAAGGACGAGATCGAGAGATAGGTGCCAAACAATGCGATTACTAATAGGACACAAGGGCGAATTTTATATTTCTCACGCTCGTCCAGAAAAGGGAACATTTTCCAAACCGGCAGGTTCTCACGATTTAACGAACTCCCAGAACCCTTGCTCTGCAAGCAAGGGAATCTTATGCTTGCACGCTCTGATTCCACACTTCCTAGCAACTTCCTCTCGTGTCGTACTATCACCTTCCTGGCAATGAATAGGCTCATGTGATGACGATAACATCTGCAGACGTGATGAGCAGAGCTAATAGGGCCTTTTAAGTACTTTCCTCACTCACTGGCATTGGCCACACCGACACCGACATGCCAGCTGTGGCTTGCGATGCTTTCCCAGCCTGCCCCCACAACTCATGCTTTTCCCCAGGTTTAACAGCCGAGGGCTGGGGGTAGTTCACGCCTCTTGTCATCCCGGCATCACGTATCTTTACCCTCACGCGCCTCGTGATGTAGTATGTACCCTGTAGTATTCATATTTCGTTCTTTCTTCTCATCCTCACCGAACATACTGACGCTCACTCAGTCCAAAGATGTCTGTCAAAGCCTATCTTTCTGCATTCCCGTCCACATGACTGGTCAGCGGGAACACGGAACATGCGGATGGGGCCAAAGCGTAAGCGCTTTATCAGAAACTTATCTTAAGTATGAGCTGAGGCCATGTCTGAGCAGCGCAGACTTCGACACTCTCAGGGAGAAAGGCTAGTCGGGTTTGAAGTATCAATAGGTAACGAGAAATTCGAGGCTGATGGTCATATGAAAAGCTAACCTGGACCCATGTTCCGGTTCCTGGATCATAAGGTTTCTACGATGTTGACCTGCGTGGGGCACGATGACGGTACATGAACTCACTCAAGTGCGAGCTGAACTGGAACAACTAGAGGAGAAAGAGTGGAATTACAGCTTTCTAGAGTTTGTTTGGAAATCGAAGCACACAGGTCCATCGAGGATCTCGTGCAAACGAAGCCAACTCCCATTGCCTCCCTTCCCTTCGAGATCTTCTCTTATGTGCTACATTGCCATTCCGTCCACGGAGAACAAGGGAGCTAGTAAGCGTGTCGCGCACTTGGAGGGGCGTCATTCTCTACTCTCCGATCTTCTGGACTAGTATTGATATCACCCCTGGTCGTGAAAATATGGTCCCTCGTGAGGGCACACGCGGGAAGGAGTCGCCAACGTCATCTGGACATTACCATTCAATCTTGGCAGAATTTACGCACTCAGCTCTCTGTCCTGCTCGGTGCCATCATACCTCATACGCACGCTGACGTACGCCAAATAATCACTATTGTTTGCAACTCGTTTTAGACAAAATCAATCACCTGAAGTTCCCTTCTCTCATACGCGCTTCTATCATAACAACAGCATTTATCCGGTATCAATCTTTCTTAAGGCCAGAAAACTCTCCTGTTTTGCCAAGCCTGGAGCTCCGCCCCCTCATTCCTGTGGACGACTTCCCCTCTGGCCCAGCAATCACAGATCTCTCTTTGCAAATTTCTCCTCAATGCGTCGGACTACTGACACTCCCGTCTTTGTTGTCATCTCAATCTAACTTCGTCTTCGTTCATACACAAGGTAGAAGATCAGCGCAATTCATGGACGTTTGGTCTTTTAGGGCACTAACGTGAGATATTTGAGAGAGGAACTCACCAAAAGTTCCCTTCACGAAATAATAGTAGGACAATGACTGGTTGGACAAGGAGGAGAGCCTTCATTCAGGTCAGCTATAACCTTAACAGCAGGAATGGTCCATATGGATGGACAGAAACCATGAGTTGGGATTCGTGATATGCAATTAGATGCAAGGATATAAGTACGATGAGGGAAGAAAAGGGACAAGACGGACTTCGCACCTGTTAGACAAGCAATTCGAGTTGGCTTCTATCAGCGTCTTGAGACAACAACGACAGGGATCGAAGGGATGGATGATGCGGGCCAGTGGACACGAATGTGTGGGACCACGTCAACTAATACTCAACTTCAACTCACCTATGCTGTCGTACATGTCTCCTAAGCCAAGTGTGCTTCACCACTTCACGATTGACCGCCACCCCATGCATACTTGGGTATCAACTTGACTGCGTGAATGACGTCTAGTAACGAGATAATCGAGCCCACGCACAACCTCCTTCCATCGGAGTTGTTGATGAAACACATCCCAACTTCCGGCTGATCCACTGGTGTCGCCGTAAAAGTGAAATACTCGACATATACTAGTAATGGGCAGGAAAGCGGAGAGAGAAGAACCCCATAAAGAGAACACCACACCATGTAGGTTTGTTGTAACACGGGCAGCCGGTGGCGGCATAAGCTCGGACTGAGACGGATAGTGCGCTAATGCCCCACTGCTCATGCGTTAGCCCCTCGGATGCTCACCATCTTGGGGCAGCGAATAGTACAACACGGTATGATACTCTCCCGATAGGCTACTCGCCAGGTGGGTTGACTGTGGGAGGGGTGAGACGAGTGCATGGTCAATGAATTTCGGGTAGTATGTTGTCCTGTCTATGATGAATTGTTGGTGATTTTCGGCTGTCCGCGTCTGCTTCTAGGCCCGCGGAGTGGGCAGGTAAAGATCGGTATCACATCCGCTGGAGCCATACATAACATGCTCGCTGATTGTAATGGCCAGAAGCGATTGGAGTCAGACCAGAGACTCGAAAGGAAGGGTGGGAGATCAAAAAGAGTGAAGGGCGCTCAATTGCTTTGTGGTGTTAAGGGGAAGCTTTTCAGTTATAGCAACACGTGTTATCCTGCACCTTTACCACACAACTACACGTTTACCGTTCCGATCCAACAAACTGTGAAAGGAGGTAAGTGATATTATCCACAGTTGATGATCCCGTCGAAACCAATGCACACTTACGCAGCATGCGCCTGATCAACGTCAAAGCCTTTCTTGAGAGGGAGAGATTGATTAGAGAGAGAAAGCGAGTGGATCGTCGCACAAAAGTCGTCCAGTTCGGCGATGATGAAGCAACAGAATACGCGATTCTGTCCCATCGGTGGGTCTGGGAAGAAGTGGACTATGACGAGATAGTTGAGCTCGCGAAGATGGACAGAGAGGACAGAGAAGAAATTCGCCAGCGGGATGGCTATCGAAAGATCCTCGATACCTGCAAGCAGGCTCAGAAGGACGGATACGAGTGGTTGTGGGTCGATACTTGCTGCATCGACAAGCGAAGCAGTGCAGAGCTATCCGAGGCCATCAATTCCATGTATCGGTGGTACGAAAACGCGGGAGTATGCTATGCGTACCTCCACGACGTCCCCGATCCACTCTTTCCCACTGCGAGCGACGAGGAGAGCTATCCCGAATTCAATGGCTGGCCGGAGTGGTTCTCTCGTGGATGGACGCTACAAGAGTTGATAGCCCCAAGCAATGTCCAGTTCTTCAACAAGAATTGGAAAAACATAGGTGACAAGAGGACACTTGCACCTACCTTGGCAAGTATCACTAAAATTCCGGAGCATATATTGACACATGGACTTTGTGGAAACCGTCCGTGCGTTGCTCAAATCATGTCGTGGGCGGCTGATCGTACGACGACGCGAGTGGAGGACAGAGCTTACTCGCTGATGGGTCTGCTGGAAGTGAACATGCCAATGCTGTATGGAGAAGGGAAGAAAGCGTTTCACCGTCTGCAGCTGGAGATCATCCGTGCATCGAATGACCAAAGCATCTTTGCGTGGAGTTGTACAAACGATAAGTGGACTGGCAATATCCTCGCGGATGACCCGAGTTTCTTCAAGCGTTGTGGTAGAATGGAGCTGATGGGTCACGACGAATACATCGAATATCTCAAAGAGGATGTCCCCAAAGAAGAGCTGGAGTCGATCGAGGATCGACTCGGCACATTCCCGATCACGAATCGTGGCATCCATGTTTGGCTGCCCCTCTGTCTCTATTCTCGCTCTCGCTTCAAGGCCCTGTTGCCATGCCGCTTTCGTCCATCAGAACCACCAGAGACCATCAGTTTGGTTTTGTCAGAATCCAATTACTACAGAGATCCAGGGCCATCCCTTTGGTTTATACGAGATTCTTTGACAGCGGGACCCCCCTTCCCTCCTCCCCCCCTATGGCAATTGTGCCAAGTCTATCTTAGATATCAAGACCCGCCACGTCGCAACACCACATTCAAAATCGAGGATAGCGCGCTCTTTGAAAATGGCTTCAATTATTGCGGCGCGTACCCAAAGGAATTCGCCGGAGACACGCTCACGCTGACCAGCATCAATTCCCTTGCCATCAAAGTCTATTATGATAATCAAACTAGCACTTTCATTTTACTGGGCCTTGGGCAATCTCTTGGCAAGGACTGGATACATGTCATTTCTGATGAATCTAACTTATCTCGAGAAATTTATGGTGGCCGAACTTCAAAATCATGGGAGGTCTATATCGAAGACAAATACTGGGAAATGAAGAACATAATGCCATCGCATGCACGACACGTGAATAAGGCGCGTCATGGGGTTGAACAGGTCTGCATTATGCGGACCCGTCTCCCTCGATCAACCAGAATCCTTCAGATTTCGTCCGTCATGTGGAAGAGCTCAAGGATTTGTGGAGTTAAGCTTGGGGTATTTCACGATCCCGATCCCAGTTATGTATCTGGTCAATGGACAGCCTTCGATGTTGACGTGGGTTGCTTTTCTTTGCACGTCTCATTGGCACTGATATCACTATTCATTTAGGGAACATCCGTTCTCGGCTGTGACTGGCGGGGTCTCATGATACTACTCGATCGGCCGAAAAAGTACATCAGCTTCGAAATAGACGGGGGACTGTGTAATTTCTTGGACGCATCCGATCGTATCGAAGTGAGCAGTGTCACATCCCTTTCGTACAATGTTTGAGCCTTACGAGAACAGCTGGGGGACTATGGTCGCTTTACATACTCCAAGGGATTCTGCCGAGAAGGAAACCTCTTTGCTGACCTCGATCCGCTTTCTATGGCGGACATCAGGAAGCGCGATCTATTTTTACGTGGTGGGATGGGCTGGAATTGGCCGGACATCCGTGATCTCCATTTACACAACTCACTGATACTGTCACTTCCAAGTGACGACAACTTCAAATCATTGTTGACTTCACTCTCTACCCGACTCACCAACAGATGCCTTGTCACAAGGATCATACAACGTCTTCCTGATCCTGACCAACCCGGTTCAAACATCACAACATCTTTGTACAGCGTTGCAAAGCCATTTGTTTGGCACCGATATGAGAGCGCTGGTTCTGGGTCGGATGAGCGGTCAGGCGAAACGAAGGGTGCCCAAATTGGGGTGAATGACATATGTATTAGATGAGATGATGTTGTAAAGTTCGTCGGTTGTTCTCTGGCCGTTTGTGCGTCTATCCTTACTATGTATTCTTTCATATATCATTTCAGGCTAAGTATGCAGTCCCTAGTCTGAAGCAAAGAACACTGCGTTTAGGAATCATCCTGCTTGCGGTGAGTGCATACTGGCCAAAGTCCTCAACTATCCCACCCCTCCTGCCTCACATTTACACCTACGCGACATAATTAGCCTAGGCACAGAAGATATAACCTGACAGACCCATATCGTATTCTCAATACAGTAACAAGCAAATTCCTCCTACATCAGATTTGGAGGAGATTGAATAACTTCAAGGTCTGGCTACTAGGGGAAGATGTCCTATTTCATCGTCGCGACTTGTCAAGGTTTACATATTCCCAGGACACGACGAGTCTCTGGGATTGCGAATGGTAGAGAATTAGCTCACTTTGCTGTCACTGCTACTAGTAGCGTATTTGGTCCAGCCTGTCTGTTAGACCAGGCGCCCCGCGGCCCGCTGCGGCGCCAGCTGAGTGTTCGGCCCCTATACGGTGGGGAGAGAGAGAATTCTAAATTTGTATACCGCTGCAAGCAAACAAACAGTGCTAAGATGCGGTGCCACAGGCCGTAGGAGAGTACCGTATTTGGGGAACTAAGATATTATGTATAACGTATATTTGTAGGACAGCTATGTATGTAGTCTTGTTGGGTATCCTCGGAGGGCACTCCGGTTGCGTGTGATGGATGATTTGGTCTAATGGGTATGAACATATCCTAGAGGGGAGAAAAGGTGGTCAGTATGGTGACGGCGTTGTGTTGAAGATACTTCGGGGGAGGCGGGGCTTTATATAACCTGTTGGGACTCCGACAGCTCTAAATCACGTTCTTTTTTTTCCCTCTTTTTCTCGTCCATCTCAAGTCCAGCCAAAGGGAACCAACTCCATCATGATCACAACTGCACGTCTGCCATTTGATCTTTTGGTTGTTGCCAAGAAGGTATGGATCACATCCTAATGCACTTGTGCAGGATGCCCATAATCCACATAAAATTTCTTCCAGAAAGGCTGAAATTGTTCAGCAAGCGGTCGTCCTCGGGGACGAGCTGGGCCATGTATGATCCATCGTGGGTCGAGCAAGAAGTCAGCTTTGACAAAATAGCGCGATCTTGTGAAGACCAAGGTGGGAAATTCGTCAGCGCGGTGACCACCAAAATATTTTCTATAGGTGAGCAGGCTAACAGTGATAGATTCGAGTCGACACTTGCTTTATCGATAAGCAGAGTTTTCGGAGGCGATCAATTCTATGTCCCAATGGTATCAAGGCTCGAGGGTATGCCATGCACACCTCCATGATGCCCTCGTCTTATCCTTTCCCACTGAGCACAACTATAGGAGGCATCGCGAATCCAGCGGCCCGCCGGAGTGATTTTCCGTGGGTGGACAATGCCCAGTTTTTTTAACAAGAATTGGAAAAATAATCGACAAGACAGTGCTTGCATATCACATGCAAACCACCGCATATGATCAACTTTTTTCCCGATAGTCCGTGTGATGCCCAGATAAGCCCTGCGCTTTCCACCAGAGGACGACCTGCCTTAAGGTCAGTTCCCTCTTGGGATGAATATGTCGCCCCCGTAAGGAGGAAAGAGAGCATTTCACCCCCCTTCAGCTACAGTCCATCCGCATGTCGAATGACCAAAGCATCTTTGATGGGGACCTTTCCCCCCTCCCAAGCCCAATACAGTGGCAATGGAAGAAACTTGGGTCGTCCGCAAGGATGCCCTTACGGACGGCCCAAGTTTCTCTGGCCATTGTGGTAAAATGGAGCTAAATTCATCAAATCTCTCCAACATGACATCTCAGAAGAAGGCAGCCCTCGTTCGAAGGAGATCAATTTGGCGTATTCTCTAGTAGTGGTATCCATATCTGGCTGCTTGTTTATCCTGGTGTTGCTACCTCAGTCTTTGAAAACTTTGCTGTCATGCTTCCCTTGTCCATCAGGTCCACCAGTAGCCATCAATCTGGCCTTGTGGAAATACAATTTTTGTATGCCGCATGGACCTGGGATTTTCTACAGTTTTGTCCACTTCATTTCAGATATCAAGACATGCTACATTGTGACTCCTCAGGAAACAAGGTTAAGCAACTACCACTGTCCTTTTTATGTCTGAGTTTGCTGATAATCAAGCCAACAGTTATCTTGCAGCAGACTTTGGGGAATGCTTTGGGAAGGATTGGACTAGGGACTGATGTACTACAAAGTAAGGATAGAGTTGAGAGGGAACGGTTGCCTTGCCTAAGGGAGAGTAGGATGGAGTGGGAAGACTTAAGTGTAAAGTCATGGAACGAATTCCTCCTTTCGAAGGAATGGCTTCCTCTTGTTCGGTCTGCCTAGGGTGGACTAGAACAAACTTGGATGTAGAGAGGTGCTGCAGTGGTCACCACACATGGCCCTCTCTGGGCCTTGGCTCTGCAAGCACAGTAACAAGAGATCATACTCAGACTCAAAGCAAACACTGTAGCAACAAAACTGGGGCAACAGCAATGGGGTAGCGCAAGCATACCTTGATAGCTAGTAGCTGGTTCTTGAAGTTGAGTTGTTTGTGAAGTAGCGAGTAATGAGAGAACAGTTGAACTGTATTGAACTAGGGAACTACAGGGAATCCTACAGGGTATATATACCTGTGGTACATGGTCTATGCGTTTCGAGTTTCAGAACTGGGAGATGATACTTGTGTACCCGTAGATCACGCGATACCGATAACCTAGGATAGCGTGTGTGTACAAGACAATGCAATGCTTATGGGTGTGTGGACTACTTTAGGACTTGGGCAAAAAACCAAAGGTTTTTCCGGCGCGAAACTGGACCTGAACCTGTCAGGGAGAGTGAGCTGTGATCCCGTATAAAGTAGGAGTAGGCGACACTTCGCAGTGAGCTTGAAACCCCCGATAGTAGGAGCATGTACTCACTTTGGACTGATGGCTTATCTTACGGGAGGAAGAATGTACCGCCGCAAGTTATCCAGGATGTCTGGTTGACTTTGTAGGTATGGCGCTAAAATGAGTGCGTGATGCCTTAGGTATAGTGTGAACGATTCGCTAGACCATCACCCCATTGTTTTTACGATGTCGAAAGGGACCCCTTTGAGTAAGTAGAAAAGTGTTCCTCCTATGTGAAGACTGTGGCCCTTTAAATCTGGCATGTTTGGATGAGCTTTGGTGATAGAATCAATGCGCTTGATTACCTCTTTTTTAGAGAGCGGGCGCAATCCGCTCGTGGGATGTCTCCACGCAAATAAGTGCGCTCCACCATTGTCAGCATTGATGCGCATGTGGTTGTCTAACACTGTTTTTGGGTCTGATGGCGATGGTAGAGCATGTGGAGAGCAGTGGACATCTTCTCCCATGGTTGACATTTTGGTCGTTGGCAAAGTGAATTTGACGACCGGGAGACCTTGATGATTCTGTGTGAAGGAGAGACCAGCTCTCGTGATGTGTTTCGCTGGGTCAAACTTTGATATGGCTGGAACTGTAAACTCCCCCAGGCGTGCTATGCAAAAGAAGGTGCAGACTATGCAGGCAAAGACTGCTGCATTGCGCGGGTTGTTGTGGTCCATGAGGGAATGGAAAATCTTGAGTATTTCTAGCGAGAACGGAGCTCGTTTGGAGCATTTGGAAGATGAAGGTGCCAGTCTGGTTGCTCCTTCCAGCAGTGCTTTGTACTCTGTCTTGTTTACTTGCCATTCCATCCCATGAAGTAGGTGCCATGCTTGTACCGCCGCCGTGTAGTTGGATATTGCAGACCCTGAGTATGCACCTACACAGCTCGACATGAAAGCTGCGAAAACATGGGATGTGACCAGTGCCCGGTGACATTCTGGTACACCATGGATGTCACAATATACATGAAAGATTAGGAGCCCAGTACCATATAGTTCTTTAGTTGACTCCAACCATGAGGCTCCAATGACCTGCTCTATGCGTTCGATCTCCACATCTGATAAGTTTTGGTTGAGGTCGGATG